>JABASH010004554.1:0-13780 GCA_019776445.1 Tomocerus maximus | reverse complement strand
TAGGTATTGACATCGAAATGACATAAAACATGATAATTACCTTGATAATGGAAGATATTTGCCTTTCAACATTCAGCACTTGATTACTCAAACGCCCGACTCGCTCCCGAGTTATGTCGAGTGCTCCCCTTACAGTTGCAATATTTTCTTGCACGCTCCCAACATCTTGTCTCAGAGTAGTTATATCTATATCCAGCTGTCTTGTTTCGAATGACACAGATTCTAATTCCTTTTTCACGGAGGAAATATTTCTTTCTATTTGAAATCCTCGTGCAGTGGCTTTACCATTAGTGCTCCCATTGCTGCTGATGGAACTGTTAAAGCTATTTGCATTGTAGCCCGTTCCGTTACGATTGAAATTCGAATGGCCATTGGCATTGGCATTGCCAAAGCTATTACCGTTCATCAAAGGTGATGCATTGGCTGAGCTTGAATTGCGTTGAGGATAATTCTGCCTCTGTGTCTGTTCAGCCACTGCTGACATTCGTCTTCCTGGTCGTTGTAATGAAGAATAGGATATTTGTCCTGAGGTTTGTCCATGACTGTAAGTGTCTGCTGTTAGAGTGCTCAAACTGCTTCCACTAGAAGTTCTTCGAGGATTCATATCCGCGTCTGGTAAAACCAAAGAATTTGACGAATCTTCATCTTTGACTGTTTTTCCACTATTGCTGGTACCCATTTGGTCTCGTCTGAACTTCCGAAGAACGCAAGGTGGAGGAGTCACTGAAGAATTACGTACTGGTGTACCTATTAAAGATTACACATGAAATATTAAATTATAATTTGGTATTTGTGGGATAGCCCGTAAACACGCTGTTACTAATTTAGAAAATAAATTATTATAAGTGTTACCTTTTCCTCTTGTATATCCTGATCCACTTGAATTAGAGCGAGTCTGTGGCTTGTTTTGATTGAAGCTGCCAGAGCTGGATAGATGTGGAGATTGACGAAAATTCCCCTTAGCACCACTTGGAATTGTTGGAATTATTAATTCTTCATCATCTTCGAAGCTTTCGTCTGAGGAACTGTAGCGATAAGCCATGTTGGTATCACCCAATGTTGTCGAGGTGTCCATTGAATCATAGTCCATTGAGCGATTGCCCCAAAATTCCTCCTCATCTCGATTGCTTTGATTTCGGCTATTTTTATCTCCACTGACGCTTTTAATTCCACCGCAAATGTATTTTAAGTTGATTACATGACATTTGATGCATAAAATTAAGTTTTGTGTTTAAACTTATATTCATTAGGTATTCATCAATGACTCAAAACAAGGCAAATCAATATGGTTAAACCAAACCATGCGTATGGCCAACTAAAAGTAGTGTTACACTATCAAGAAACATTTCTGCAATTAAAAAGTAAAAGAAAGCGGAAACCAAACTCCTATTTGCGTATCATTTTTATTTGACAAGTTTCTAAACCACATTAGCGTCATCAGTAAGTCACATTAAGGAGCCACATTACACTACACACTCTAGTCAGAAAACAAAACCAAAAACTATTTGCTTAACACATTGCACTAGTACTTATAATGAGTAAAATACGGTTAATGTACATCCGGTGTTAGTGGTAATTGGTAAAATGGTCATTTTTATTCTCTTTTTTTACTTTTAAGGATTTTCCAGACTATTATAGGTAATGTATACTTTACATAATGTTAAATACATCTGCACTTACTATTATGATTAATTGCATTGGTGTAATTATTTTAGAACAGACTATCCAGAGCCTGATTTATACATTAAGCATTTATAATACATTTACATGCGTATAGGTGAATAGTAATGACATCATTAATGCAATATACTAAACGTATTAGTTTTTATCTATATTCTCCGTGCAAAATTGCCTAAAATATTGGCAGGTACCTATAATACCATAATATGTAGGTACCTGAACTTCAGTAATATAAAATTACAATAGATCTTCACTTCCAGTGGAAAATATCTGCTACCTACACATTTTTACCTAAACTACCTACATTTTACCACATAGTTCTTCATAACAACAGTTAGTTATCATATCAATCACTATCAGATCTATATGATATTAAATCACAATGATATGTTTGGGTAGAGTAGAACAATTCAAAGATAAATCTTGCACAGTTATAGCGCTGAAAAATCGGACTATGTTACTGACACTAATAGATATGTGAGGGTGAGCAAATAAAACATCCTGCCCCGGTAAAACCAGTAAACCATACATGTAGAATACAGAAGTGTGCATTATCTATGTTAAAGGTTGAAAGGCAAGAAAGAGTTATAATTAGTATGACTAGATTACTAATTCCTTATATAAAATTATTGCGAGTAAACATCCTATATGCGAGCGAGATATATTTAGTATATAGTTTATAAAGAAGAGAGTTACTTAGTTTTCCAAAGCATTAGAATATTTTGTCCGCGTAATAGATTACTAGGTAAATCATTCAGCAAGCGAAGAAATTCATATTACAACAAATCCTAAAACGCGTTCACAAATGAAAATTCATTGTACTTGGAATTTTCTCATTTGAAGTCTGGAACACAACGACTAACGACACAATTTTATAGTCCACATTAACAAAACACTCTTGTACAGGAATACTCACTCAACTAAGAAGAAATGGGTCAAACAGTCAAACTTGATAAACGTGCAAACTGATGAAATAAGCGAGTTTTGTTCATTTGTTAATTCAGTTCACTGGTAATTCACAGCAAGGAGCAAAGAATTTTATCAATCCTGGGTCGCACAGTGGGTTCGGGTGGATTTGTGGGAGTAACCGATGAACTGCGTTTAGAAGTGTTGCTTTTCGTAGATGGAGGAGAGCCGTGCATGCTGGAATAGTCTGAGGTACTCTCTACATCTTCTTCTCGTCCAGAAGTCGAAGAAGGATTTGATTTAGGCAAAGATATAAACCATGCTTTATCGAAACTTATTTTGTTAGAATTATGTGAATCGTCAAAAGGCACTCCAAAGAAATCGGGATTATGTGTCATTGCTGTACTATCGTCACTCCGGTTGTCAAACTCAAAATCGAACCTGGCTTTTGGATGTGTTTCTGAAGAGGCTTCCAATGCAGACAAACTCGTAGCTCGTCCTCGATGGTCTCTTACAATATCCTCATCTGATTGAGAATCCCCGAATGGATCTAACATTGCATCTGATTTTAAATCCCCTGGATTCATAGACTTTATCATGGATTTTCTAGGTAAACGTCGACCTGGAGGACCTTTAACCCTCCCTTTAGTTACATGATCAAGTCTTGCTCCAGTTCGAGGTAATGTACCTGTTCCCGTCGTATTCTCTTCATCTTTCTGTTTTGATTTTCCTCCGGAGGAATCCTTCTGCGGAAACCCAACACAAATAAAATATTAGCAATTAAGATACTTACACGCTTAAGAGGGGCAAAAAAATAATGCCCCACTTAAGATTATTGAGGGTTTATCTGTAGCTAAATGAGTACAAGAACAAATTCATTGTCACTATTTTGTAATTGCTTCCATGATGATATTCACTACCTACCCCAAAACACTGTAGCAAAACAGATCTTTTTGTCATGTTGACTTTTTGTTAACAAAGATAATTGAACCAATTTTCGGTTTACTTAGAGTAATATGTTAATAGAGAACTGTGACAGCCACTGATATGGATAAATGTTCTGTTTCTATCGTTGTGAGTGTATTTATCTGTACATTTGAATGCTTGATGTTTAGTAATGCGCTATTATTTGCTAGGAATAATTCAGCTCAAATGGCAAATAATCCAGTTTCTCTCAACTTAAGACCGTAATAATGTTTGATTCTGTGTTCTGATTTCGTGTGAGTTTGTTAGTGAGCTGACACAAGCAAACATAATAACGTCATGCTAATAATTGACGGACTGATGGTTCTCACAAATAACACAGTGTGAGCGCAATAACATACTCGTATATAAATAGTACACAAAAATACACATCGAGAAAAACGAACACTCATCCACAGTTCATAGTTCATAACATACCAACTTAGTCATAATAAGCCCATTATTAATGCTATTCAGCTATGCTGAGAGGGTTGTCTTGTCGGTAGTATCTTTCTTGCATTACATGATGTGCACGAGTTAAAGTATTACGTACGTGTAATGTAAACCATAATGAGGATGATCTCAGACTCAGGCCACTCATACTACTCGTTGTGCTGACCGCTGCACTAAGCTAATTATCGAAATGAGTCATTTTTCATTCTACTTATTAACTGAATCTTCACTAAGATTTTACCAATTGATATCGATACTTGTTATAACAATAAAACACGATATGGGTGTACCGTCTCGTCTACATACTCCTTTTGTATGCAATTTCTAATGCAGCTGCAAGTTGTAAATATTATGTCTATTTGAGGCTAGTTGCATTGTATCTCTCTCTGCACTTGTTTTCGTAGTGTAGTTGGCTTATGTGTCTAACCATACTTACATTGTAGAACATGGCAATTGTAATAATAATGTCTAATGTCGACTGAATTTCTATTGGGTGATTAAAATAGCTATAATCACACAATAAAAGTTTATGGCATATATTAATGTGAATCTGTCACAGGCAGGTACTAATGGCTGTCTACTTGTAGAACTTGTACTAAGTAGTACTATATGAACTATCATAAATACTTGATAAAATCATTCAATATCAGATTATTATACGACTCGTAAGACTACAAACTAAGCAGAACATTCATGCAGTGACTGCAATTTTTTACGATCCTTTTTTATGATGTGCAGTTTTATATGACACACATCTATCACATGGTATTACTTTGCGTTAAGTCTACATTTTAATAAAATTCAAATATTTTATTAGTTCAATGTACCCCTTGGAGTAGAAGCTCCAGTCGTTTCTTTGCTTCTGAATCCATAGTTATATATTAGCATCATATCCTTGTACGCATAACATTGACAATGTGGCACATATTCATACGCTTATGATTTGGCGATTGAACACAAGTTTATTTGAAAACCAAAACTCAACTAGATTAATCCACTATACACACAAACAATTTTACGCATAAATTAATACGATACACATGACACTAGCAGACAGACATTCTTTTAATGTAAATAGGGATTAAATATAATTGGGTCAAAAATGTTCGTGTTAAAATGTAGGATATTTTGCACTGCTACTTCCTGATTACTGTGATTACTAATTTTACTGAATACGTATTAGGGAATTATAATGTTGAAGCGTATCTTGTGAACAATTATTGAACTTTTATCCTCCATACAAATGAAGTGGTTGAATACAATTGCATTTTCACTGACTAGTCTAATATCAGTTGAGTCTCGAAGTTCTCACTTCAGTCTGACGTCAGAATTCTCACTTCGCACGTAAATAAGTCTATGAAGAGCATAGATAGAACCAATATTGGCAAACAATTCTTCTTGGAGACTCTCCGACACTTGGAATTATGACTTTTTATTAATCTAGTCACTTCTAGGTAATCTATCACAATAAGCAACACAATGGCAAGTTCCAAGTTCGTTCTAATCAAGCCAGTTGCATGTAATATATACTTATGAACGATAATAAGTACCTACAGTTTCAGATACAAGAATTTATACTCTACAAAATCACACAATAGGTTCACATCACACTAACTGAGACTGCACTGAGAATATTTTATGAATTTTCTTACTCAATAATGACCAGAGTAAAATTACGGAGTGCAAACAGTCTCCTTGTAACTTGAACTACAGAATTAAGAGTAAATTGTATTTAGGTTTCATTTTCCTTCGTCTACATTAGTTGCGAAGTGCATTAAATAAGTACTGCGTGCAAAAGTACCTTTAGCCTGTCTGTATATATTTCCATATATACTACATTTACACATTACCTCACTACTGACTTGTATAATAAGTAAAATGTACATACCTAAGTACTTACATGTACCTGCAAACGAAAGAAATACATAATTCTGATATGTATTGCAGTCTGTCGTACTTGCAATAGTATTTGCAACTAATCTAACATGACCAATACAGGATATCCCACGCTGGGCTGGTTCATTCATATCACTTCATAAGTCGGCGTAGTTTAGATTCATAATATAGTATAAAAGTGTGTATTATTATTATGTATTGGGAATGTGTATAGGAGCAGGCAGGGTACATCCACAACACACTCTCAGCACTTAGCAAGCAGCAGGCACTTGCTTATTCTCCTTAAGCTATTAAAACAAATGACGTATTCTTTCTAGTAGTCAGCCAATTCTCTAACCATATACTCCACCACAATTCTCAATTGCAAATTCTTTACTTTACACTAACAGATTGTATCTCTATATACGCGATACATAACCAGGCTTCATACCAAATGCCAAATATCGTGCCATATGCTACATAAGGACTTTATTATATTCCTAAATGATACACATGCATGCCACACTGCCACACACACAATACATAATAACATTACCCTTAATGTATGAAAAATGCAACAACCAGTAAGCCATACTGTAACAATTGATACGTAAAATACCTATTAGGTTACATAGACATCAAAAATAAGTAGCTATATTATTTCCTTCGCTATTTCTACAAGCAAACTCATCTTCTATCCCTCCAGAATTTATGGCAAATTATGTGAATGCTTGATTTTAAACGTTTCAATAAATGATGATTCTAAGTATGGGTTTTTGCAGCATTTAATCTCGTACCTATGTGTATTTTCCGGGTATTTTATTGGTGAAGTAGTTTAAATAGTTTCCTATTGCTTAATATATAGTAAATGGATAGAATTACACGAAAGTAATATACACAGCTACGACTTGCTCGGCCAAAGCTGTGTCGTGTCTTTACATCATGGATACATCGTAACAAGGTAAAGCTGCTGAGTAGTCTGCATATTTGACACAAGTAAATAATACTTTTTAATATTTAATTTTAAGTATACATTTCCCAATTACTTAGTTTTCGAAATTCTTTTATAAAAACAACTTAGAGTGTTGAAAACGTAGGGTGTTGGCTGTTCGTTAGTGTGGATTTAGATCTCAATTTTTCTGCAGCTTAGATTCAGATAGCAATGAACTATACAGAGTAAGGGGAAGGTTGAAAAGATGTGAAAAATAAGATTGTACCTTCTGAGTTGGAGTATGTGGACCATCTCGGCTTTGAGTGCGTTTCTCTTTGGAGCGCACATGGTTCATGGCAACGTTGATGGCATTCACCCATTCCTTCATTTCGGGAAGAGTTTCGGCAGCAAAATAATGACGACCCTGCAGGAAATAAAGAGCCATTCCAGTAGATGATCATCGTCAGTCATCCTTCCCTACTTCACTGCTAATTATAAATAAACACATGTTCTGCTCCTGAACCTACGTACACACATTATTTTCTTGTCATGCAGGCAACTCCAATAAGTAACTCTTGCCGATTGCACTGAATGCACTACTGCTCTTGTGATATATATGATGAGAGTCCAATGTTGATGATTATGACAAGAAACTTTGCATTGTTTTCTAATGGTTAATTGTAATGCAGCTGTAGTGACATGACGGTGATGTAACATTATGACACTGTGACAATGAGTCGTTTGTGTAGTGACGACTACATTTCAGTGCCAGACGAATCCCTAAATCATTGCACTCCTTGCATTACCTATATTGTGAGAAGGAGAGTTTTGCATTGAAGTCGAGACGAAGGAAAGGCCAGTGAATTAAAAATCGCCATTCCTGTATATAATATTATGCTATACTTATATATGTGGTTTATTGACTATCTGTTACAAAGGAGTCCTTAGTTGTGACAATAGTGCATTCTTTGATTTTCACTCTGTAATCTTCCAAATGCCATTATGCTGTAATAATGCCTTTAGCTATGGTAGTTAATAGAAAACCTGGATTTACCTTGCATTAAATTGATTTTGCGATTGCTGTCGTAAGAATCAAAGGGGAATGAGAGAATTACGAAGAAATTTTACAGAGAAGGATTTCTGCGGTAGGGTGAATTAAGTGAGAAATCATAAAATTAACCAGCAGTGGTAAGAAATATTCTGCAAATGTTCTGTTCTTGTTAGTTACTGCTGTTACTCGTACACAATACGTATTTTGACTACTTATAAGGCTCTGCTGTAGATATGCACTCTGTACATCTGCATGAAAGCTTTTGTTTGTTTGACAACAATAAAAATGAAGTTTCTGTAAGATATTAGCAATTGTAGTGATGTTCGGTGCCGTAATCATATAGTTGGTAACAGTTGGCACGCTAGAGCTATCATTAATAGGTACGTACACACCAAGCCACAATTGTTACAACTTTGGTTTTACTACGTAAATAGTAAACACCTACACAAGTATACGATGTGCAAAGATTTTATAGACCACTTTCCTTTAACTCCTACTTGCTTCTATTTCATTTACAATGGAAAGAAGTATTTTTGGAAAGACAGGTAAGACATGTTAATGCTAAGACCCTTCAATTATTGCAAATCGAATTGCCCAACAAACATAAACCACCTAATTAAAAATAACAGTATTCATTTACATACGCTAAAGTGGTAATACCCTTAGCTGGCTACAGCTAATAAGTGATTGTATGTTTTGGTATGTAGCAATAGGAATCTTGACAATCTCTCTTTGATTGTCTTAGAATATTGATCACACTTTAGATACAAATAAGCCTACGCAAACGATAAAAAGCAATCCTGAGAATTACTCTATCAATACTTAACTGAGTTGCTGCGTATTGTAAAAGAATCAATTAATTAGGACAAATTCCCTGAAAATCTTAGCGTGTAAAAGAGTTCATTTGTATTTGTGCTTCATTTGTGTATTTGCATAGAATCTAACGGATTTGATGACTAAATTACAGTGCCTTCTGGGCAATGATGCCTTTGTTCCACAGGTAGATTTTAATTAAGAAAAAATGTTTTTGACAGAAGCCCCTTTGTAATGGTGTAATATAGTTAAAAAGTAGTATGGCACATTCTACTTATTATGTTAAGTGTAAACGAAAATAATGTAGGTAGTAACTAGTAATGCAACTAAACCAGTTTTTTGTTCTTGAAGTAATTCACTAAGATGTATGTATGATATTCACTGCCCATCGTATGTATAACTATGGGTAAAGCTGTAAAATAAACTACAAATTCACACTGCCATTATTATTTACTATTATGGTATCATCCTCCGTTCTGAGATAAGTAGTTGAAGATTTGCCATTGCTTACGTTGTAGTCCCTTGCAGCAGAAATAACTTGAAAAATAACTTGATACTTCTAGTTTAAGAACGAAACAATTTGTTTTGACGTTATGTTACCTAGATTCTTCACTCTGTAATTCTGTACTACTATGTACTATTTACTATAGCTTACTTTAGCCGTGCGAAGGCTGGAATCAGAACAAGCATTTTGTTTTTGCTTACCGAGTGAGAATCGAAAAATCCTTTCTCAGTTGATCCGATGACGAACACGTTTGTTGCTTTTCGTGCCATTCTGGTCGACGCTTCTGTGCACGTATCAAAATATTCAAGATTAACAAATCCAGCGGATTTCTCTGAGCCTGTGCTGTCCTGTAATCAAAAATATATTAGTCTAGTTAGCAAGTAAAGTAAGGCACTACAATATATACATGCCCGACATTATTAGCATTTGGACAGACAAATATTTTGTTTTGGCAAACTGCTCTGTATGCATTTTGATTATTGCTTACACAACGTCTTTAAGATTCAGACAAACAGACCGTTGAGTTAGATTGAAAGTAGATCCACGTGTATTAACATAATATTATTCGATAGATAGATAAACTTACTTCGCTCTCATAAAAGTAGAGTTTACTTTTGACCAGCAAGCAAAATCTCTCTCGCCAAGTGCCAGCTGTCAAAATCCCTTTTCCGCTGAGCTTCTTCAACCGGCCAACCTTTTGAGCTTTGTCTCGCAGTGTGGCAACTGACGGAAGTTCCTGTTGTCGTCCCATTTTCGTCAAAAAAGGATGCAGAAAAAAATACAATAGTTGAATATAGTATAGAATATTACGTTTTGGTACTTTGATCGAGCAAGCCACGCAAAGTTTCACTGAGACCTCATATTGCTTTTGCTTGCATGGCTCTGATTGAAATGGTAATGGACAACACGGGGGTGGCTGTGGCTATTGCTCAGCTATCGCACATTACTGTGTAATCTGTGTGTTCTGTCAGGATATTTACTAATATGTAAGTTCAACTTTGGTGTATCTAGCAATGCATCTATGCAGCTAGTAGGCATGTAACAGAGAACAGCAATTTAGGTTGGGTAGACTGTGTGGATGTGCCACAAGTAAATTATCTGCATAAGTAAATAATTCTAACAGTAAAGCCAAGTGATTCCACACTGACTGCTCACATGAGACTAAACTGAATTCATCCCAAAACTTCAATTCAACTAAATGGCAAACAAGGGTTGCGCATAATTTAAAGCAGTTTTTGCTAAGGATCTGATGACGGTAATATAAAAGGTTAGTATAGGTAATATGATGTGCATGGGCACTGCAGATTTAAAGCTAATTTATAATATTCTGTCATTCCAAGTCATAATTACACTGTAATAAGCGACCGTACATTCCAACTTTTCAGTGATGTAGTCCACAACTTCACAGTACTGGCTAGTCGTGTATTCAGTCCAAGTCCTATGCATAATGCGCATTTATAGGTAATTTTTTCAGTTTTAAATAGTAATGATGCAGTTTGTAGTGATATTTATGAGGTATATTATCTCTCTCTGTAGTTCAGCACGATTATCAATCTACATTTATTTAGGAATCTGCTAACAGCCATATGACGTTAATCAGATATTCTCACTGTGTTTCTGTGTAAGCCTTAACGATTTTGTTTTCCCCTTATTGATAGTAGAGACAATTGCTTCTTGTCATGTCTGAAACAAACATCGTTTGTGCTGACGTATCTACCTTTACTACATGTTACTCTTATCTGTACGGAGTTCATTGCTAAATATTTACTTGTGCCTCGTTAATATATCTGGGAAACCGATATGAAGGATACTCTAGCAGTGTCATTGTTATTGTTATTACACTTTGAACTGAATTTTAAGTGACGATATATAGATCACGTTTGCATCTACAGTCATTACTTATTTCACACTACATATCAATGACTTGCTAATGCTAAATGGGGTTCTGTAAATGGATATTAAAATAGCATATTTAACGAACACAATAAGTATATTACCTACTGTATGTATTATACTTATGTGTTACATGTATATAATGTGTTCAATTGTAGTCATTTAAATGTTATATGGGATTATGGGAATGTTTATGTAATTGCTATGAATTTGAGCGTTTGTCCCTTTCAGTATAGTTATTATGCGCATTTATCGTGATTTTAACGTATGTAGTTACTGTTACTAATTATAGATACATATGCGTGACAGAAAATTAACAAATTGATACATTTATTGCACAGATACGTTCCATTTTATGTTATAAACTGTAGCTACGTTGTCAATATTATTATGTACTAACTGACAAAGAACAAAGCAAATGAGAATCAAATATTTAACAGAATAACATTACGTTTGTTGAATTAGAAGTACCATGCTTTACGGCATAAGCGGTTTATAGTAACAATAACATTTGTTTTGGCACTAGCATAACACTCCACGATCACAATCACAATTTCCATCAGATTTTAATGACAAAAATAATGATCGGATGGGTGTACTTCAAAAACACTCTTGAGAACGTAATATCATGATATAATTTTATTGAGTTCATTACCGTAGCTATTTCCAACAACTTCCTGGCAAGGATACCTAAACTAATTGTAACCGCTGTCATAAAATGAAAATGATTCTCTGGTCCAGTAAGTCTACCTACAATTGGTGTGTGTGGACTAATATGTATGGTCCTCTCATGCTCTCACGTAATACATCCATGACAGCATGAGAACATAGAACAAGAACATTTATTTATGCTGACTAGGTTTTGTATGTGTAGAATAAATAGACTGAAGTATTAACATTTCTAACTATGAATGCGTATTATAAACCCCTGTCACTTGATTATCCAGATTATATTATAATGTCAAGCAATATTACTCGTAGGTCGGTAGGTCACAAAACGTCAATTCTGTCAAATAATAATCGAGTACGAAATGGGAAACATTTTGACGATTTACTTTTTCAATACTTAAATGAAAAGTTTTTCATTAAACAGTTCAAATTTTGTATTTCTGTGTAATTAGAAGTTTATTGAATGGGCTCTTTCTCCATTGTCCCTAAAGATTTAAAAGTGTCTTCGTACATACTATGGGCTATTCTATTGCTACATTCAATGTGCATTTAGAAAACTTTACCATCTCTTAGCATCAAAATGTAACTGTCCCCTGTCTAAATGATATTACAGATTTGATCCATGCAGTAAAAACAGAACATTTCCAGTTACTCTGAACCTTAACTTGAATGAACAATGCAATTATTTTAAGTCTATAGACAGATGCACGAGGAGCATATGGTAAACTGCTTACGGTATCTGTACCTGGGATGTCTATGCGTAATTTACAACGAGTGTTTACAAAGATCAAGCCGATTTACATAGGCCCATGATTTTGGTACGGTGTTGCAGTCCCTACTAGATATTATAAAGGAACACCACTACTTAATGATCGTAACTAAAGGGCTTATCTATTGTCAATTGTTCACTTGTGTTTTTGTTAAAATTCCCGTATATATGGACCATAAAGAAGAGAGCAGGCAGATATATCTGATCATGTCAATGCATTTCAATACAATGCCACACTGTGTTTTAAAGTCAGTGTCTCTGCTCAAGCTTGCACATCTACCCCCTATTGCCATTTTGCCATTGTCATTGCTTTTGTTACGTGCAACAGATAAAATGTCTATTTTACAGGCTTCTAAAAAGTCCTGTATGCATGAAAATGAAGGAATCTGTACGTGGGATGGCGACTCGTTTATTGTTGCTAGAATTTAAATCGTAGCTTTGAAAGGTTGACTTCTATGTACGTAAGTAGGTATACAAAATACAAGGTAAGTTCAAACCATAAAACACTGAAAAGAGTCCTCTACTTTCTGTCTGCGTATTTATTTGTAGTAAACACTTTTACCATAATCTAATGAAAGTTGGGACACTTTTGTCTTAGGAATACTTTTGCGTGCTGTGCAGTTGTTAACTGTTATCTACTTAAGTAGAGCATTCTTTTAGTTTCAGTATTTTTGGGTTTCTCTATTAAAAGCTATTCATGGTGTATGTATGTATATTGGCATAACCTATCTATCATCTACATTCATTTGCAAGGTTTGCATACGCACTTCAGAGTAGTAATGATTCACTTTTTTGAATTTTAAATAAATACAGATGCATACCTCTTGCCATTGGCATTCTGATAACGATAATGTTATTTATATAATATAATATGGAATGAATATGCCTACTCACTGAGACGTGTCTGCATAGGTGTGCATGAAATCTTATACCTAATACCTATCTATACCTTTCGTTCACCTGCATTGGGAAAGTCTAAAATTTATCTCTGCAAATAGATATGCTGTTGAGATCTAATTATACCGTATTTAACACAGGTGGGTAGTTTGATTAAGATTAGCAGCTAAGCAAACAATTAGAACCTAATGTAAACTTTTCAACAATAAATCGTGATTTAATGCACTGCATGTGCTTGAGTGATTTATTAAAGCATTAAAAGACATGCAGAGCAGAAATTGGATCTCTATATTGTATGTTACTTATATGGAAACGTTGAAATACAAACCTGCCACATTATGCACATAAATAAATACAGATATAGTAGATATAATA
>JABASH010004553.1:0-13780 GCA_019776445.1 Tomocerus maximus | reverse complement strand
AACCCTACAGTAACCTGTCCTGAGGAGTTGGCAATGGGCCCGTTTATGTGGCCTGCGCCCTGGACGATATATCTTATTTATAGTATGTCGTCCACCTCTTATAACAGAACAGAACAGAACCATCTATTTACTTGCATTTTGGAAACCAATGTTGCTTTTATTATTGTTCCGATTGTTCCCGATCAATTTTCTAAAACGCCGAACATTTTATAACTCTAAATCAAAATTAAATGTACACAGAGTTTATATAGATTCGTTAAGGACTAATTTAGCTGTAGCGATATGAAATATAAAATATGTATTGTAAGTATAGGTGGTATTGTTCATAGCTAAGGTATTCCAGCTTGACTCAGAGACGAGCAGATGCTATGCAAGACCCTACATTGCATTGTGGAAAGTAGTCAAAGTACGTAAAATATGTGGTAAGTATGGCACCCAGCTATGTGTTACTATGATAAATCGAATGAATGCCTTCAGCAAGGGCAACTTAAATGTAACAGGATCAAATCTTATTGGTTCTATTTAGCTTGTACTCCTGAAATGATAATAGAATACAAGTGATCGAACTGAAGTCAGGCAGTCAAAATATTTTTACTGTAATTCTTGTATTTCTATAAATATTTCCACAATTTTCGATGCTTTATGAAGTTCCCTGTTGAGACGAAGCCTAATAAAAACGACAGTATTAACACAAAATATGATCAAAAAAGAGCATTTCGATTTAAATGTATACTTATGAACTTGCAGTACATATCACATCTTGTGTAACACAGGAAGGTTCCTCCTTATATAATAGTCATCAGTCATCAGAAATAATACTGGGCATATTTTTCTCTGCGTTGATTGAATGCAATTTAAAGTCCTATTACAGACTTCCATCTCCTCGTTAGTCCAGTCAGAATCGCAACACGTTATATACGCAGTGACTACATGGGTAGCACAGTTTTAGGTATTTGTAGTATCCAAGTATGTTTATCCGAATTACTAGGCTAAATTATTTCATACGTGAGTAAAAATGGGGTTGAACCTTATCTGCAGTTTTATGACTTGTACATACATAATATCGGCTTAAGTTATATTGCCAGGTCATGATAACACTAGTAATGGTATTAATAAAGGTAGCTCCATTTGATGGTCGATGCATGAATTGGTATGCATATGGTGCATGGTAGGTTATGATATGTGTGAACAATTTGGGAAAATGCCTTATTTAGTAGTGGTGATGAGAGGAGGGAATAATTATTGTTTTACATGCATAAGTTCACATAGTAGGTATCACATGCAGTATAATAAGTGTAGTGACCAATAAGCAATCAAACCGCATAACGCACAGTATGTTTTAATTAATTGTTTCCCAAATGCAGTACTTTGACTGATGACAGTTGGGTCAAAGTAAGCATGACTCCAGTAATGATGTGGCGTAAACTGCGTTGTGTAAAAAATTAGGAAACAGGTGGTTTTTATCTTTACATTATTATTATCTGACTTGGGTTGACTTGGTTGACTGTCTTGTAGTAACTCTTGGCATACACAATTACACAACGTGCGTCCTACGTGTGTTGGTCTCATTTGAGTGGTGCACTATATATAGAGTGATTAGCAGTGTGTGCCTATAGGAAAGTACTAGAGGTAGGTAATGACAGAAAATGAAGTGACATATGGTCTCATGGGTAATATGGATGGACGGAAAGATATCCTTTATCTACATGGTGGCAACATTGTCTATTATATTGTCTGTTATAGATTATGCTGTTCAGGTTGTACTTAAAAATAAAAGTGACAGCAGCACTGTTTGTACCTGCAAAAAGAAACTAATTTCGATTTCCTCTATTATCCACGGCACAAAAATATGCTTTCCGTCTAAATATGAAGGAAATAAAATATGAAAGAAAGTGAGCGGATGTCTCTAGTCATATTATGATAATGTCATGGACGGTTTGTAATTGACTTTGTTACGTACACATGAATTTCTGTGATAAAATGGTTGCTCTAATTAGCACTAATGGACTAATAAGATCCCATTACCGTTTCTATCTAATTTATGACTCATTAGAGACGCATTACTATAATTGTGTTTATGATGGCGACAGTGCAAATAATAGGATCTGAATCACCCTGCCTGTTTTTAAGAGATTATGAAATATGGTACGATGAGCTTTAATAGAGTGACTAGTGCAAATGTCCTCCGTATCATCCTGAAAACAAACAGTGCAAAAAATGAGTGCAACACTTGTGTCGGTTACGTCGTAATCAAAATTTATTATTCATGTTCATTCAGTGTATTAAACGCTAATACTACGTATTTATATTTTATAAAGGCTATAGTACGAACTACACTAACTATAATACACTAGGATCTACTAGTAAGATATGTAAAATAGTACAAATAAACAAGAGAGATATTATATTAAGCAGATCAAACATAATCGTTGTACATACATCTTTCGCAGTGTGTTTTGCGGATTAAAGTATCGTAAGTAGAGAGCTGTAACAGAAATAAAGTACTTTTCACTAAATTGTAATTAGAATCTCCAACTATAGGCTAAATGATTTCTGTACAATATTATTTAAATGTAAGATACATATAAAGAATGATAATGACTAATTCAGTTTGTCACTACGCGAGCGATAATAACAATGGCACTGGATGTGTGTACTGTGTGAATGTTCAAAAGAGTAGAAGCATTGCGTACGTAAATATAATAATGTAATTAATAGTATTTCGTTGGATTCGAATGGACAGGTCTTGACTTTGTTTTCCGTCCGTCTACGCAAGGGATATCGTCGGAGAACAAGACTGAAGTGAACACACAGGGCAATAATTCTGATGTTATAGTATGGATTTGGTGTTCTGATTAGGTATTCCGAGTTAGTTGGAGAGGGGCGACGACATACATCCACTATCTTCATGTTTGACCAGGAGAGACATTCTGGAAAATGTTTTTGAACATGTTTTGCATGAGTATTTCTTGACTTCCGAGTGAGTTTGGAGATGAGCTCTGAGATTTGAGCGGTCGGCAAAAGCTCGATTGCAATGCTGACAAGCAAAGGGTTTCTCACCGGTGTGAGTCCGAATGTGTCCCTGGAGGAGCCATGGTCGAGAGAAAGCTTTTCCGCATAAGGTACACTTGCATGGTAAAGTGTGAGTTCGGATGTGCATTTTGAGAGCACCGAGGGAGACATAAACCTTCTGGCAGTGTTTGCAAATAAACGACTTCTTATTTTGCGAAGCGCAATGAAATTGCAAATGCTTTGACAATCCCGAGAATGTAGAGTAGGATTTGTTACAGTCGGGACAATGGTAACGAACGCTGCCGTTTACATTCGTAGGAGCAATCGGTGAGTGACTGGGGGAATTGCTATTCGTCGGAGGAGGACAATTATTCGTGTGGCTAGTGATGACGGAGTCTCTATTCAGCCCAGATGAACTGTAATGAGTTGGCGATGAATAACAACAAGACTCTTTTTTAATTGGCTTCCCTGTCTGCGGTGGCCCATGCTGCTGTTGGGCATTGTGATGATGATGACTGAGAGAGAGGTCCTCAATCATCCGCGGGTGAGGTTGGTGGTGAACTACGGTCATAATTTCTGAAGGACTTACGAGCATTCGACTGCGCTGTTGCTGCTGCTGATGATGGTGATTGACGTGTTCCTCGTATTTCATCGGCGGATAACAAGCCTCGTTTTTCAACGGAGGAGACACATGAGGAGGAGATCCGGATTCTCGAGAGATGAATGGGGCGTAGTGAGAAGAGAGCTGAGTTGTGGCTCCCGCCCTGGGATAACTCGGAGAAACGCCGCCGTAGAAGTCGCTGCGGGTTTGTGCGGGTGGGAAGTTGAATGGCATGAACGGACTTACTCGAGGCCACATCCCATTGTTCAAACTGATAGGCTCCAAAGGACCGCTGGATATTGTCTTCAGTGGCGGGGGAACTGGCATGTATGTTGGCTCCGAGGAAGGTACGTACGGAGATGCGTAGTGATGATGATTTGTGTAGGATGAGGAAGATGAGACCGAGGATGCTGATGATGATGGAGATTCTCCTCGACCAGCGATCATTGCAAGTGGCGGAGGTTCTGACACCACTGCCTCGCATTTCATTGTCAATCTCAAGTCTTCCGGTTTTGTAGAAAGGTTTTCGGGCTCACCACAATCCATTGGCTTTGGAGAGCAACCTGAAATTAATAAATAGCAATTCGTTAGTACAATCAGACTTTAATGTCTTCCCTGTCATTGACCTATGATAACTAAGCCTACATATCGCTCAGTATGGAAGACCATATCATTACAATCTTATGTAAATCAATTATGAGAAAATGAATTACAGTCCTCTGTCTCCTTCCCAAAGGAATATTACAATTTGTATATATTTTCTAGTTTTCCCCTGCCATGCCGCCAAAAACCATCGAATATCATTAGCTTGTGCTCTGCATGCTCCAATATTGAATTTACATGCATTCAGAGCTTTTCATTTGCAATGAATCATCAAGAAGGAGATCAGCAGCAGGTAGCAGTAGCACAAGTTGTTGTGAGGTTCGCCTCGTTACTTTCAAGACTTGTCATAAAATGAAATGAGATCCTCGTACTTTCCTTCACTATAAATCTTCCATCCTTATACCCAACTTTCTGTCTAATGTCTGCCTATCTGCATAAACTCACTAATACTAACATACTTGCATAAAACTACCAATACAAATAGCAAGGTAATAAACCTATCTAATAGAGTTCACCATTTCATATTGTACGTGCATGTTTTCCTTTTCCATCCCTACATTAATATACATAATGCCATACCGATTTCTAATACGCTCCTAAGTAGATTACTAATCGTTGCTGTTCTAACCTACCTAAGTACACTATTTGGAAAACCTTGAAAGATGAAAGCATTTACCTATTGGCTACTGTCTGCTTATACACCAACAAAAACCTGTGTTAATTCAACTTTGAAATATTTGGATTTAGATAAACTTGATACACCTTGTCCTATCTGTAGCCCTAGTCCGACTATCTATGTCTTATCGTTGCTTCTGTCCTAGAGATAATTTATTTAACTCGAGCTGCGGCAGTTCCTCAAGTTGTCTGCAAGGTTGAAGATAAAATCTCATTATCTTACATTAAACCTCAACTACGGAATTCCAATGCTGTCTCATACTATTTACATGAACATCCTCCGATGTCTACCTGCTTTTCCGTCTAAATACGCATCAGAAAATCCTTAAGCTACTTCTACGCATTAAATAAATTCAAAGACTCTACTTCGTAGTCAAAACGTTGTCTTAAGGAATTCCAGCACCAAAAGGTTCCTACTTATTGAAAGGAATGTGTTGTATGCATTTTCTATGAAAATCTATCTTGAATCTATGCTTACTTGTACTTTTAGTCTCCTAGAATTCTTAAGATTACAACTAAAAAGTAGATTGAAATGTTATCTCACCTTTATTGGAAATATCCGAATCCGAATCTTCTTCTGGATCATATTTAATAGGTCTTTTCTTGAGAGGGCAGTTGCTGTAATTAGCAGCCCTCTTGGCCGATGTCACAACTCGTGGCATTTCGATCATTGGAAATCTTTTACTTTGCACAAAAGAACAAAAATTGAACTGGATGAGACAAAGTTTGGACAACTTTCACCAAAAGTTGACTGAATTGAAAAGCCAACAGTTTGATTGAACTTTAGTGAAGCACAGGGATTAGTTTTACTTGTGTGTAAGTAAATACTTTGATGTGTGCTTTGATGTAGTCTAGATATTCTGCCTTAGTTACTTTAGTCTGTGTGATATTTGTGACTTGTGTAAATGAGGATGAGGCAGGATGAGACGGTTTTGGGTGAGTGAGTGAGCGAGGATGAGGTTTGAGTTGAAGAAGTGTTCTGCTTGCGTGCCGGGCACGGACTGAGGTTCAGAGCGAAGTGAACCAAATTCTTATCAGGTGTGCTCTGTGAGCTCCCCCTCGAAATCTTCTGTGGGAAGAAGGGAGCACGTGCTTTGTGACCAATTGGACTGGGTGGGAAATTCTGTGGGAGCCAATGCTGAAGAGCAGAAGGCAGCCCTAAAGGAAAACAGCGACCGAGGGATCAGCGTCAGTGATCACATCTCACACTCACAGCTCTCCCAACAGAGTATACGGACAGCACCAGTTGCCTCCTTGCTTGCCTCCGACTCTTTTCATTCAATGAACAGGTGCAAGTTGGACAGAATCCTATACTCACTATTACTACACACATAAGTACACCCGAGACTCGCTTTTACAATACTCCTCTTGTTTACTATCTGCTACTACCAAAACACACTGCCAAATACAGCCCTAACTATTTAGGTACCTACGCATATTATTTATATTCCTGTACTCCTTACAATACAACTGGGTTATTTAATACTCTATACGGTCATATATGTACTTCCATGTAAAATCTAGTGCATAGGTACCCTGCATATTCAATCGCTCTTTCGACACTGCCACACATCATACATCCATCCTCAAACTGAAGCCAACTGCAACTCAAGGTAATATTATAAGGATGAAAGGGTATATGGTAGAAAGTGGAAGATGCAGTCGTTAAGAATTTTAAAGCTTACTTTATAGCTAATGTATGAAAGTGTGTAAGTGGTAAACTGTGAATGGATAATATATCGAGTTTGGGATCCGGACCATTCCCTATTGTATACGCATCTTGAGTATAATAGCATCTGTGTCGTTGTACGTAGCTATGCTCTGGGTCCTGCCTGTCCTCATCCATCTCTTCCACTCATCTCGACTCAACTGCAATAGAAAATGCTGGAGGACCAAATACCCAAAGCAGTAGTAAGTAGTCCCTATTATTTTCTGTCCCGGCCTGGTCTCCTTTGGTTATGGGCTGATCTGTCCAAACCAAATGCCCTCACTCTTTCCCTATTACATCTGTATATTCACCTATCTATAGAAATTTTATATAGAACCGGTGCAACTGTTCAACTGCCTCTTTTTCTTTCTACCATCCCTTTTCAATCTCTGTGAATGTGCATCCTATATCCTATTCTTTAACAGAGTACACAACAATCCTCCAGATGCCAATTGCCCATCCATCCTGCCTCTTCTGACTAGTTCAGGACTTGAGTTACAATATTACTTATATACTTATATAACATTATATAGATATTACAAAAGTATATATGGTTTCCGCCACATTTAAATGACTGATACTGGACTGGCTGTGTGATGTGACCTTTGCGTCACGTTGCCACTGCCACACACAAACCATGACTTATTTAACCCAAGTTGTAAACATGTACCACACAGTTGAAGAATTACAGGCTAAAATATTCCCCAATGTAGAGGATTCAGAAGCAGCCGTTGTCATTTCATGACATGTCACACTTGTGTCTATTATATATCATTGGGTACAGATTGGTTATCGATATGTTATGGTAATTGCTAAGTACACGAAGGATTAGTGCATGTAAATAGAATGCTAGGAAAAGTTTCATCACACATGGAACGTCAGACTATATAAACTTGTACATTATTTCAGTTGTTTCAGTTCAAACGTCATACTAACAACTCGGGGGTTATATTACATTCATCTAGATTTCTTAATATGCCAAAAATTGTGCAATCCATCAAATACAAAAACAAAATTTTCACGTGCACATGAATATTTCAAGGGAATCTTATGCTTTTTCGGTTTTTTAGTAATTAATACCAGGTACTAAGCTAAGTTGTTCTATGTACATGTTTTTCCAGTTCTGGGCGACAGGAAACATTAAAATTATTCTGAATCGTCACTAAATGAAACTCTTTGCACTGTATCTAAGAGAAACATTCTCGCACCCATACATTTAAATGAGGAAAAGATGCTGCAGCTGAATACATTGTCTCCGAATTGCATTACGATTTAAATAAATACATAAATAATTTTATCTTACGCCAGATACGTGGAAATACGGGATTGATTTTCGACAGATACGTAGATACGACTTGCCGAACATGTGGAACACACATTCGACATTAATTGAACACTAAACTTTTCCTTGTGCTCACCACTCACCGTCGTCACACTCTCTTAAATCTTTCATCTTGCACCTGGTGCACCATCTTTATCAACCCTTCAATTGTTTTTATATCCAATCTTATTTATTTAATTCCGTACCAGACTATATGGACCGTACAGTATGCATAAGTGAAAGTAAACAAATCGGAAACAACTATGCCCATTCTTCCAATCAATAAATTCTATTGAATACATTGGCATACTTATCAACTACATCGATTCTTTGCCGAATACACTGTACCACTGTACGACAGGAAATAAGTACTTCGCAAATTGTGATAATTTACTTAAAACTTTAATGTACGTATCTTCTTCGAATTTTTAGATTCCGATTGAGATATTATGTTCTCAAGAAAAGAGTTGATAATATTATTATAGTAACGTTTTCCGGAGCTATTACGTAATAGTTTTTTAAACTGATGGAAATGTGTCGTTTGTTGTTTATATTAATTTTTCTTGCATGACCTTTGCATGTCAGTTAGTGCTAATACTTACATAACTTACATTGTGCATAACATAACTTACACAACATGGTCGTTTAGTATAACTAAAACGTGCATTAATTGTGGATAAAACATTCTACTTACATTTCATCTGTTGTGTAATAGCAGATGATGATCGTAAAACGAACTTGAATACTTGATTATGCTACATCAGTAAAAAACAGTTTTACGTATTACGATTTACGATAAGTTGAAGTCGTATTTGTAAGTAACGTACACTGCAATGCAAATTGAATCCCTGACTTTTGAGAAATGCAGATATCTAAAATGATACTTAGTCTAGAAGTTTCCCGTAATGTTATACTTACTGATTATAAAGTACATCAAAGTAGGGTTTGTATAGGATTTTAATATATTCTTGGACTTGGAAGACTTGATTCCTTGATAAATCTGTAAGTGTGAAGTCAAGCAAAGCAAGATGTAGCTTCCAGATAGCAGTACTGTTTTTCCATGAGTTGTCACTTTGCTCAGCCATCTCTTTGAATCTTTCTTGTTTGATTGTTTGACGGTGGCACTATCACTAAGGTCTAGTGTTGGGTATCAGAAGGCTAAAGCTTATAGTTATTATTATTTGAGAAACAGGTCATAGTACAATTCCAAAAGTATCTGTAAGTGTGGCAGCATATCCAGGTTGACAGTGCATATAGCAATAAACATTAGTAGGACAGGAGTTAAAGAAAGACATGTCATAGTGTGATATCGTCATTGGACCGAGTCGTCATTTGTATTCGGGAGAATAGGTAGAACATCAGCAAGGTTAGGTTGCTATCCATTATGATGTTTGTTTGCAATATAGTATATGCAAAGAGGGGAAGGAGCCTGGATGCTGAATTGACCCAACTTGACTATGCATAAGTGGTTTCGACTTGGTTTAGTGTGGATACTACTTTGCCCTTACCTACTACAGTGTCAGTGTCAGGGTATTTTTGTATTTGTTCTGAAGGATTCTATAGAAATTTTGGGCGTTTCAGCAGCTGCAGATGAATCCCCTTTGAAATAAAAGGTGTGCTCGCGACCAACTCGCGACCTGGCGCGAGCCCAATAACCCGAAAATTCCAATCCTCAGTAAATTCACTTTACAAAGACTGCAGAGTGGAAGTGAGACTGAATGTAATGTAATGTACGGTGGATTTCATCATTAGATTCCCCCCACTCGGTTATTGTTGTAGGGCAGTCTGACACAAAGCCAAAGGTACCTTCACCAAAGCAAATCACCACACCAGCCAATTCCAATACCGAACCAACGAAACCATTCATAACTCTACATGGACAAGTACCATTAAACCTATTGAAATCTTTGTCATTAGCCAGTCACGGCTTGTCGTTGTCATACCTTTAAAAACACCATGCCATTCATTTTTACAGCGCATCGTAAATCCTCCTATACAAAGTGGCTATCTATAACTATCTATACCCTCTACTTATACATCCTATAATAACATTTCACTATAAATGAAACTACCGACCACCTATTCACTTGTATGCAAATTCAATCCATGGATTTTATCTGCTTCGCTGATTTTCTCGTATTAATAGTCAATCTGAGTGTAGGTACTCATTAATCTAGTGCCCATGCCTCCACTCCTCTATAGAAGGGTTTAAATGCCCAGAATCCACCGTGGTTTACATATTTGATCCCTTTGTACACATAGAGCACCCATATTTTGTAGTCACATGCCTCTACCGATACAAATTGTATTGGGAATGTAAAAGTAATCACTGAGCTGTTGTTTCGTCTCATTTGACTGATTTGCTTGTCAGTGCATGCTGATTGGAACTCACACACAAGTGAGACATAAGTCTGTCTAAGAATCTTTCTATTTACTAATACAATTGTATAGACTTGGAAGATAATATGTAGTGGTACAGTTATTTTATTAAACAAAGATTTTTTTGTTTACCCATTCCTGAAACATACTGATGTAGGCCAGGAATCTTAGAAACTGATGATTACAAACTAAATGTTATACTCTATCGATATACATATTTAGATCTATAGGAGAAATATTGTATTTGAAAGAGATTGTTACATTACATGCATGAACACAAAGCAAAGGGTGCCGTTATGTTTAAACCAAAACAACTTCTTTCTACCAGTAACTCAATATTGCTACTTTGTTCCACGTTTCGAACCAATTTGTGTTGTGTAGCATTATAATTTAAATGATTGTAGGACATAAATGGGAATAGCAAGCCGTCTAGACTGACTGCTGCTCTGGCGTGATCTGCAGCGCTATATATCTTTACATGTATTACTAAACCACAGCCAGTAAATTGAATCGCCTTTTATGATTGCATAAGCGTGGCACGGAACGTAGCAAACAAAATACAGATCGAGCAGATGATGATGCACTTACACTTGAGTAAAGGTTACTCTCTACTTACAGCTAGCATTAAACTTATATACTTACTATACCTTTATCTGTAGGATATAATTTAGAATGTTTTTGTAACATTTACAGCATAATGTCTAATAATATGTAATGTAATTTTAGAAATGTATCTTTCTGAAAATATGGTTTTTGTGTAAGATATTGTCAAAAAGAAGAATAAAACTCGGCATAGTCAAAGAACAGATCTTGGAGTCGCCCTAAGATAAGCATGCACATATGTATAGGGAACTGAAGGGAGATGTTTAATCTGGAAACAGAATTTGTTAAAAAGGCCACCATTCTAAGACGTAATAGAAAAGAGAACGGTGAAGCTTGGATTCTTATTAGACTGCGGTTTTAAGTTGCAAAGCCATCATCTTTGAGGAAAAAGATATTTTACTTAGACTTTCACTAGATACAAACAGAAGCAGAGAGGTAAACAAAAACTCTGTCTAGAGCACAAAAGGTTTGGCTGTAAGTTTTGCTGGAAATGCATGAAACGCAGGGTAGAGTGTTCCAACATTTAAACAGAACTTTGTTTGTAAGGTGCGATATGAATAGACTGTCGGCAAAAGGTCGCTTCTAAAGACTTTCAAAACAGAGGCACTGTTACGTTACTAAAAAGCAAATGGGCTAGTCCTTTAGTTAAATTCACTGAGATCACAAGTACGTACCTTGCACTAGGCTATGTGCATAACATGTGTACACACACTGCACTTACATATACCCCAACAGAATGGCTAATAGCATTAGCATTAGCATTAGTGCATTCACTTTAAAGAGGACCTTCTGCCGAAAACTTATCTTCAAAATTCGGTCTACTTTGCCTTACTTACTCAGCTTATATTAGACAATATTTTGGCTTCAGTTAGTCATGGATTTCTGCTTTGTGGTCCTTCCAGTATTCTGTTCGGTAAAACATTTATTTAGAAATACTAGATCATTGTAGGAATGTATTGTACTCAGTAATACTAACTTTGGTGCAGGACTCTCTGGAAAATACAATGCAAACTTTGGATGCGGCTCCAGTCATCCTAACAGATAATATAAGCTTCAAGATGAGATTTTCTATGTATACTTCCTAGCAAACGGTATATTTTTCTGTTTGAGGTTTGTTTGAATTGAGCAGATTTTTTTAAACCATTCAAGTTCAACAATAAGAGAAAACAGGTCTTGTAGTCGGAAAAGATTAAGGCTAACGATGAGCATGAGCTAAGCAAAAATTAATCTGCCGCTGCCGCTTTGTTGTCATTAAATCTTCTTTCTGTCCGAGGATAACTTACTTCCCTTATTTTCCCTATCTGCAACTGCATTTTACTTTTCGTCAAAAGACACGCGTACGATTCATTTCGAAATCATGATTGATAATTGCCGGTGTATTGTACACGATACTTATTATGCGTCCACACATATTTCTCGACAGCTATAATCTTCTAAAAAATAACACTCACCTATATGTACAAAGTTAACAGGTACACTTTACCTGTTTTGCTGTGGTGGCCCGTATTCCTAGCTAGGAGATGTAATAAGAGTGGTTAATGGAAAAAGAAACGGTCCGGTCACGCTCTTATTAGGTCATGTTGTTGTAATAGAGAAAGGTCATGATCTTATCAAATAAATCTTCTAAATTACTTGCGAAGGTGGATTTCACGAATCTTTTGCTTAAAACTCTTGAAACTATTTCGTACAACGGCTCTATCTCAACCTTTTAAAAGAATGAACTCAGGCCAACTAAGGTTTAGCATTTAGCACTACAAAATTATTATCGTCAATATACCATTTATGGGAAACAGAAGACAAAAGCTAACTAAAAAATCTTACACGTTTGAAACTGTAACAATAACAAAAAATACCAAATGCAACAATTAAATAGACAATTCTAAACAGTAAAGCATGTTAAACTGCAGTGGAATAGGTCACACTAACAGTAATCAAAAACAAAAATGCAAGAAACTATTCAGCTAATAGAAACTTGGGGATCCAACTGATTTTATGTTTTCAGTAGTGAACGTTAAAAACAACTGGTAATTATAATAACTTTAGCACGCGAGTATGCACACCATGAAAACATAAAATCATAAAAGAATGAAAGTCCAAGAATGAGGTTTCCTTATGTGATGTGTATGTAGGAATCAAATACCATCAATTTATAAGTATTTTGTATATAGCACATGTTGGTATACTTTAAAGTGCAGATCGATTTGTTAGGAGTGATAGCTAACGGAGATGTGTTTAGCACTTGCACGCTAAAACCTTTGCATTCACGCGTCCACCTTAAACACTGCAATTGATATGCAATCCTTATTTTCTTATTATCTCGCCTAGCCATTGCTTAGAGCCTGAGGATGTTAGGAATACTCTTGCATCATGCTAAATGCATTCAACGCTATAGCTATATTGAGCAGTTGCAATAAGAGTAAAGACGGTTGCTCGTCACGCTTTTTTCAAGTATTTGCATTCGGCCAGATTGATCTTTCATGTTTATTGGTTCTTTATGCAAAATTCAAAGCGACCGAACTGTAGGAAAGCTGCAGTATCCAACGGTGAATTAATTCGTTGGCCTTTGTTCACTGTGGGGTGCATCAAATTACATTTGCTCAATTCAATCCAACTTCAAAAGAAACGTATCACTTACTGTCCAATAAATAATATTTGCACTGCATACAAAACTAGTCTAATTTACGATCTGGTAGGTACATTATTTTTAAGATGGCTACGTGAAATACAAGTTAATAGCATCAATACTATGTAGAACATGATTTGAGTTTTCTGCAATTGTATGACTACTTATGATTCATGTGGTTCGGTGAATACTCACATCTAATTTTTTACATCTGAGGGTACTGACTTTTGACAACCAGGTACTGACTTCTGACAA
>JABASH010004552.1:0-13781 GCA_019776445.1 Tomocerus maximus | reverse complement strand
ATTCTGGGCTAGTGTCTCTCAATGCTACACGATACTACTACAGTGTGTACATAATATTATGTTGTTGCGTCAGATTTATTTTTGCGGGGAACTAAACATAATGGACAACTTGATTACTTAGCATTGGTGAACAATCACCGGTTCTAAACCAACTGTGGACATTTTTCTCGGTTTTTTGAGAGAATCAGTGGCATGCCCTTAAAATATTTAATTGCTGTAGGATTGGAAATGGGTGGGTCAACCTAGAATCGAATTCTCTACCGAATGAGGTACCATGTTGTGGATGTTGTAGAATGTAGGGGGAGAGAATAGATTATGGATACCCTGTATAATATATTTGTTAGAGAGAGAGATCAGAGTAGCAGACAGCAAATGATTGCGGATTTCATTGTAGTGAGAGAGAGTGGATGTTGGTGGATGTTGTGCTCTGGCTGGAGTGTCTTTGGATGTTAGTTATGCAGAAGAGAGTTGGTCATAAATCAGATAGAAACATCTGTGTCACGATTATTGTATTCAGAATAGAATGGATCGGAGTGGAAGAGCTGGCTGGGATGCACATTAGTATTCGCACTTGCATATCTCACTCTATCTCCCCGCAGAATACAAATAGGCGACTTTATTATTACATCACACACTCCCCACCCAACACTCATTCTCACAATCTACAAACAAAACACTACTAGCTAGACCTGCTATTTAATAAGCATCTTCTACTACATACTCACATGTGCCACAAACCAAGCCACCACGCACATCCAATGCATTGTGCACATAATGGCCATAGCTTTGTTTGACTCACCCAGATTACACAATCCACAACTCTAAACTGTATCTTCATCTCCACCTCTATTCTATTTAGAAATGCTTTGCATACACTGCATTTCTTGGTGATTAATCTAAACATACTCACTTATTACATGCACAAATACAATTACTCAATAATATAATTACTATATCAAATGCTATATGTACTATTTATAGTATTTGATTCGTTCTAAAGAGACTATGGACGATGAGTTCGTTCTTGTTAGTACTCAACATACAAAAGAGCATCAAATATTTACTTATGTGTCTCATTACATTTATTTATTTACAAGTAAAGCAATTTGGGTAAATGTAAATATACAAAGACCTTCAATGGGATTAATGATTTAAACGGTTTGTCTGAGTCGAGGAAAGTGGTTTGAAGGGTGAATTATGCAGCGTTTTAGTGCGAACTAATCCCAGTAGTAGAAACGCTACATTATACATGTTACTAATACCACTATGAGGTACATAAGTAGTGGGTGCATATTGGTCGCATACTCAGAAATATAAATATATGAAGTCTTAATTATTTTAAAGCGTGAAAGTGGTGGATTTGTTGTGGTGTGTTTACATTTCCACAAACCAAAGGAAGACGCCCCTGTAGTTTAAAAGATCAGAAATGGGTAAACAACTCCTTACAATAATGGTAGAAGTATAATAAGATCACAATCATCATCAGACAGACTACTTTTATGCTCAAACATAGTAAACGCAAGTACAGCTAGTCCTATGTCCACTAACTGTAAGTAAAACTTTAAAGATGGAGAATAAAGGGCTTTTTGCGTGGCAGTCTCATTGCTTCACCCGACCAAGCAAACTAAACTTGATCTTGGCCTACTACCAATTGAAAATCCGGGTAAAATGCGGTAACTCAATCAATGAATACATTATCTATATAGTCATTTAATTTTATAAATAGCATTTGTAGATACATTTTTGGATCATCTTTATATGTTAACTCATTATTGTAAAAAAATGTTTAGAAATTGGCCGTACACTTTTAATGGTGTGACATGTCTGACAATGTATGAGCTAATATAAACCTATAGGCCAAGAAAGGATTGGTGGGAGAGACAGTCAGCTTACGACATGTAAAAGATACAATTTAAAACGGAACTAAAAATAATTCAGTATTTGAGATGTGCACTACTCTTAGTGATAATATATATGTGAAGGGATATAATATTATATAAGTAGGAGTTGTTGTGATAGTATTTGGTGTTCGTGGAGGGGATCGTGCTGGGCAGTGCAGTGGGCAGGGACGGAGAGAGTGGGTCTCGGTGTATGTAATGGGGTGGCAGTCCCACTGTTTTCATGGGGCATCCAGGGCCTTAGGTTATGCATACCAATTACCCACACACTCATTAATTTATTTTTTGCTCTTCTTTCAATGAAATGTACAAATGGTTTTGGCCACAGAGTCGGAGATGGACGGACTCTGATGGATGCCACAATGACCATCAGTCACTGCTGAATGAACTCCACCAGTCGAAATCCTACAAATGAAATCACGAGAGAGAAAGAAATATTCTCTGTCCAAACTCAGACTCGCTTTTTCTTATTCAAATCCTCTCAGTCTCATCAACCCTACTCCACTCTACCTGACTGACGCTACCAACTCTCTGTTAATATTTTAATACGACTCTCATCTCAACCAACACATTTACGCCTATGTATGTAACTGCTGTATCTATACTAAGGTGTCACTTAACCCGTCTTCGAAATAAAGGAATTTGTCATTATCTTACTATTTTAATACTTTATATGTATTAATGGCAAATTCTATAGCTAAAGACAAGAAAAATGAAGACAAAAACAAAAGTATCTCCAGATGAGGGATTCCGCAAAGTCTGTCTCAAGTACATGAAAGTACTGAACGTAGTGGACCACAGCTACAGCCTCTCCTGCTAAGATGTCTACTACATTCTAAGCTCATGCACCACTCAGATCTTGGTCCACAGAGACAGACTTAGCACGTAGCTATCATATAGCCCATAAATAACATCGCATGACATATTATTGTAATTGTGTTTATATAGACCAAAACTCCGTGGCTGAGCAATACTCAGTAGGTGCTCCAGCTAGGCAGGAGTGAGTGTGAGCAAGAGTTGCTCACTCGCATTCAGCATTCCCTCAAATGATAAATAACTATACGTAAAATAAATGTGTTACCTTAGTAGGGCCTAATCTCATTATTTCACCTTCCCTTCACATCCGTGCTACAACTACAACAACCCATTACCTCTTCTGCATAAATGACCATTTGTTATTCCCTTTCGACGTCCACGGCTACACATCTTCCATTTCGCAGCTAAAGAAGTATAGTGTGACGATGTCCAAGTATTAACCTCATATATGCAGAATCCGCTTGAGACATTTGAATTAGTTTGTCTTGTACCATTATACATCAAGCGGTCACTGGCCATACACTTTGTAGTAATCAGTATAACTTCTTGTATAAGGTGATCTTAGCTGTACCATGTGTTTTCATATTAAGATCTCCAAAGTCCCTCTCACCCACATTTATTACTTCAACTATTATTTTCTTCCATTGCATTAGCAATGCTGTCCTCTCTGAAAAATGATGCACAGGCAAAATTAGCCTGTCAACACTATAAAAACAGATACAAGAACGGACTGTACTAGTGTAATGTAAAAAATTATCTCGGTAAGTAGCGCAATTCTCTTAACATTTCTAGAATTAAAAGTGAACAAAATGTACGTGCGTACCTTTTAAATTATTAAAAATAGGACATTCTTTGTACAGTATAGCTAAATCGACAATACTATTACTATTCACTGTACAACTCGATTTCTGGGATTTAGTTTTTCGTTACTTCTGTGGGTGTTAACACTAGGGAGAAATTATTATTTGCCGGGAGATTCTACCCCTCTTCTGGGTTCGGATTTTCAAATAGCTAGATATTTACTGTATCATGATGTAATTATGCAATCGGTTATGTCTATCACTGCATGAGCAGTATACGCGAAAATGGTTTGATTGGATTAATTTATTGCTTAAGAATTTTGACATTTATTCAGGTATATGTCGGCAGCTGCCCTTGGCAATATGGCAATACTTTTTCCAACCCCTGCACTGCCCTGGTAAGATACATTCGTAGAATGATAGAATAGTCTTCTTATTGTTACAACTGCATGGCACAGTGTAGTAGCTGAGTAAATGTCTTGAAGAGAATATATTATTGTGGCTGTTGAATGCAGAGAGTAGGTAGGCAGTGGCAGCAGCATTGCTCCAACTTCATTACTCAGCTATGGAATAGATTTCATGTCCGTCGATCTCTTTAGAAATAACTTTACCTGATTTTCCTCGTTCTGAAAACGGCTGAAAAATTAAACGAGGCAGATTGTGTTCATGTGTGTGAAGTGAAGATGAGTCAAACTGAGTTTAAGCCGACACAGAATTTTGTGACAAGATTGATGATGATGAAAAGTGGTGTAGCTATCTGTAAAGGAATGTCCAAATCAAAAGGAAAACTTTTCAACTCTCCTACTGTGGACTTGGGTTCTAGCACCTCCAAAGAGTTACTCTAAATGCACGTTGTTATACTACTATAGTGTGTGCTTACTTCTATGTATGAATGCAGGTGGAGTATACTTTAATAGTACTCTGTAGTTTATGTCCATTGAGTCTATATTATTATGGCTCCTGCGTTTCAGAGAAACTTTTAGAAATGGCATGACTTTGTCTGTTGTAGAGCAAGACAAGATAATAATTGCATGTCTGCTTTGTGCTATTTTGTTGTGGTCAAATGACAACTCTTATTATCTGTTGTCGCAATAATAATGAATTTCATATTTCTACTGTCTTTATCATTAGGATAGAGTATAAATCTTCTTACAAAAAACATCTAATAAATAAAAATATTTCTGAAGTTCTGGAGATAATATTATATGTATTTATGTATGCATGTTGTTTGGATGGTATGTCCTCTATATAATAAACATGATTATTTGTTCCCATATTTGGAATATCTAGCCCAAAATGCGCAAGCGCGTATTCATCTATATATATAATATTTAATATAATATATAATATATGTAACAAGCGCCTCTCTGGGTTTGCATCTTTCGAAATTCAACATAGTACTGGGGGCCTAGTTACTTATATTGTTGTAATATGTCCATGCAGATGTCCATTCTCGATATTTCGTCCATATATATCATACGATTCGGCTATAATATTGGGAGTAAGGTGACGAAATTGGCTTGCCTTCAGCTGGTTGTTGCTAATGTCTTTTTTGTAACTTTTGGCACGTTAATAAATATGAATATGATCATTCCACTATTTTTAGATTTATTAATTATTTGTACTTCTGCACATCATTCTATAACGAATACAATCTCCAAGATATATATCAGAATAGAATAATTTGCTAACTGTCTACTTGTTACAGATTCCTCCTGGTTAAAGAACGAGAAATAATCCGGCTATTATCAGCATTAAAGATCAAGACAGCTAGAGCTTTCACTTTATGGAATTCTTATTAAGTAGAAGTGATTCATTTATAGGAATGGCTTGTCTATGAACAATTTCTGAACCTGGAATGCACAGGACGATCTTCTTTGTTACACCCGATTGACATGCTTTATTATACATTGGAACGGTTTATTCATTAAATTTGCAGGTTTAAAGATATAACTAATGATGTGATGGAATCCACTCGAGCTGTATGGCCAGAAACTGATTGGATTGGATCATGATCGTAAGATGCCAATCAGAAGCATCCACATTTTCTACGTCTGAATATTCTATATACATGAACTAGAGAGCAGAGGGAGACAATGAACGAAACCAAAGTCCTTGATCTAAGCATACGAAAATATACCCAAATTAAAATCGGTTTGTATTAAAACATACCGTGGACGTAATTAACTCATTTCAAATGCGTATCAAACTGTTAATTTTTTAAATGTGGTTCGATAAAATGAATTTCCATAATTTGGATCAGTGGGCACATGAATTTATTGCGATAATTAATTTTAAACAATAAAATTGATGCTAAGCGTCTCACTGTATTGCTATTAATGTTAGGTTTAAAAATATTTTTTGTACGAAGAATTCCATCGGGTTTCATTGAACTACATTTCCGCTTGAAAACGTACGACTTATATAATATGCTTCAATAGTTCCCGGTGTGTTTTAATACAAACGACAGCAATTGATAGCATACGCAAGTAAGTACATAGTGCACTTAAAGTATACGAGGCTATAGGGAAGCTATAGGGCAGGTTAGAATGCAAGCAAGGCTTGAGGAGTATAATGTTATGAGGAAAGCAATAGCGAGTTGAAGTGCCATTTGAGTATCGCATTGCATAAGAAGTTGGTTCGGAGAATCTGTCGAGTTAATTTGGTCGAGACAAGTGAGAGCCATTAGAGCCAGCACCTTGCCTAACTTATTGCCTGTTACTCCATTATTATACACATTCAACTTGCCATAACTTTCTTCCGTTATTGCCATGCCAGGCATTTCCATTGCCGTACGTGAAATCTAAACTCTACTTTATCGCTCCTCAAATTCTTCTGCGTCTCACAAAACTCACAATAGATACATAAACTCGATTTCTTGTCTGAATTTCGTTTTATGTCCACCTTTTCATTTCTACGCTTCAATTTTGTATTCATATCTCTTCACAAGGCAAACTGCCTGAAAACCCAACGAGTTCAACTATTTTTTCCTATTTTCTCACGAAAACCGATACAAATCATGGACACGCATTAAATACGAGGAAAGAAGGATATTTACGGAGGTACACTACATTTATAATCTATGTAAGAAGAAATGATGGGGACAAAAGGGATCATAGTGCCCAAATGGGTTCCGAGTGTGAGGTGCATAATAATAATGGAAGACGGAGACCGGGAGTTTGTGTTCATGGTCAGTTTGCTCCTCAGACAGGGAAAAGTGATTGCTCTGTGCTGTTCACTGGACGGACCTATGAATTTTGATGAGATGGAATTATAATATAAATAGCTTGAATTATAATATCATCTTCTCTGTCTTCCTATGTATGATATCCATATATACTCTCCCCTGGTCTCCACGATGGACTGACTTACCAACCGAGGAGCCCTCACTCACGGAACCACAAGGGATCTACAAATACTAATCCTTCGACTCATGGACAGTGGATTGAATACCCTAGTCAGAATAATGTACATACATTTTACTGGAATACCATTCTATCTGTGCTTGTGCTTTTTTGCAATGTTGCCCAGATCTATATGCTTATGGCATTTAGAGCTTTCCTATACCTGCTACTGTACTCCTCAACTCAACTCATATCATAAAATAATATCAGCCATGCACAATATACAAATAGCCAGTATCACATAGGTAGCAGTAGTTCTAGTAGTAAGTCAAGGCATGGGTAAGTAAGTTACAGTTTAGGGGGAAATCAATCCGTTTCGTCAGTACCGTATATTTCCCAATAAATCTCCAGGTTTCTTACAAACAATTACAAACCTGTAGCTCCGAATATCCCAACCAGGGGGTAACCCGAGAATTTTGTCCATAATAATATAGCCAACATCTCTGAATCGTTTAACTATTTTATAAAGTGGGAAACAATAAGTTTCGATTTTAATAAAAACTTAATACAAAAATATCCTTGTAAACAGAGGTTTGAGGTTACGCGGTCTTGGCATACTCGTCCGTCAATGAGCGAGCGAATAAAAACGTGTGTGCGGATTGGAGTAATTGTTGAGCTATCTACTCAAGCTTCTTGGTAATGGTGCCTTGTCATCTTGTCAAGCTCAATTCAATTTGCCAGTTTACATAAACAACAGGTTTATTTGGGAACATACGGTGTGCATAATACATGATGGCTATTTAAATACACATGAGAAATCCGATGCACACGGTTTAGCAAAGCGTTTTCTGAGTATTCCGAGTGATCAGTGCACAAACAAATATCCAGAAGGTTATACCGTAGAGTTTGGCATGATAGGGCTTAGTGGTATAAGACACGGTGACCATATTCCGTGATAAGAGAAACGTCAACTCGACTCAAAGTCCATTGAATTTCTAAAAGTATGGAAATTGGAAAAGTTTTTTCTCGTCTATCTCTTCCTTTGCTCGACTTTTGTGTGAATAGGAGGGAAGGATCGGTCATACATAATGCATACGCTACTTGTCTTCTTATCTGTACTCCACGGACTCTTTTGTATGAATGTGCCTGTACATATCTCCTGGTATACACTTACATCCACCACAATCACTTATTCTGGTTGTGCATGCATCTACTCTCTGGACGGACGGACGATGAGAAAGGACAGGGAAGGGAGCCGAACTGGACAAACCAAAGCTGGACCCACAGCCATCCAGTCAGACACAAGAAATCATATTCACGTCAAGTCAATTGAATTGCATATAAACACGATTGTTTGCTTCGGATCTGAATTCAATTCCATATCACTCGGAATATTCAATGAGGAGAGAGCTCATCTTTTCTGCATTTATTTCCTAACTAAAGCTAACAATACGTCAAAAGAGACTTTGCATGGGAAAGAGATGATGACCATTGCATCAAATCCATATGAATCGGATATACTTAAGGAAGGATCTGCTTAAACGTGGATGGAATAGAGGAGTCGGTCATCCCAATAATTCACTGACCACCGAAACCTTTTAGCAAAAGTGGAATATCAAACGATATGTCAAACAGACCTGTCAAGGAATTTCCATTAGGATGGAGTATCGAAGAGTAACAAATGCTGTGACGTAACTTCTCGTGCTAAATGATCTTGTTCTTATTTACAGCCGTTTTTCCTCCTATCCAGTCTTAACCACTTCCCTTGTGACAAACACAAAAATCTGTTTGTTATCCTTATGATGCATTTATAATCATAAAATCCATTTTCGTTCTGCTCGATTCTCCATTCATCACGGATTGCCTGATACTATTTGGTGGGTATTTATAATAAAATTGAGAATATTTATTTACAATTCCTTTTATATCCGATGACCAGTGGTTAATAATCGTGAGAAAATATTACTAGCTCCACTCTCCACAGTTCCCTGCACTCTGCAGGTATAACAAATATTTCGTACCTATAACATAGTACTTAATTACAAAAAATGTACCACCAATAACTAATGTGCATGCACTTAGTTGACTACTGATAAGTAAACTGTTGATGTTATAAAATACATAGTAAAATCATCAGGTATATCCGGTACAAAATAATATATGAAGAAAATGTTAAATGTTGAGAACGTTATCTGTGAAAGAAGTTGAAGAAATGGTTGGAAAGAGTTTAATCTTCTTTAGTTTAGGGGAGTTAGAAAGATAGAGCAGTGACATAAAGATGAACAGTCTGTTCCGTCTAGAGATAAAGAGCTAAAATTATGATAGGTACATGATGGTCCCAGAGTAAGCAAACACTAAATCCTTTTTGAAAGTGAAGATGATCCGAGTAGATCTGTGTTAGCCTAGATATGGGTTATAGTCCATTAGAATGTGTGCCTATTGATGCTTTACTGCTTATTTCCACAAGCCAATTTCATGGTGATGCCTGCGAAATGGTAAGTTGGTGAGCTAGTAAACTCTGCCGGTGGTCCTCCGAGTTATTCCTTCCTCTCCATCCACTCTATTTTAATAACTGTAAAAAACCATAGTTTTTGTTCGTCTCAGTCCGTATTCTTCGTCTATACTTAGTCTGCCTGCGCTAAACTCTAGTATTTTGATAGAAGTAGGAGAGATAAAAGATATTTGGAATTTGGATGTGTAGCAATAGGAAAGGAGATTCATTGCATAAGCAAAGCAGTTGATCGTCATTGTGAGTTCACCTTGCTCGTCTATTGTCTTCAGATCTACTCCTTTCGTTTCACGTACTTAAGAATTTGCCCAAAAGTTGGCTTGGCTTTCAGATCAGTTACGGTTATTAACCTGCGATGAGGTGGAACGGATCTGATTTCCACTTGGACACGACATCCCTATGACGGACGAACTAAATGTGCCAATGCAAACGAAATAAGCGACCCTTCCTCCACACTTTACACTACATGCCAAAGGACTCCCTTCAACTTCCTCCTCTACCCTCCTCAAAACTTTGGCCACGGTTACGGATCCGTGCACAAACCTAGAATTCTTTATACTCACTTTTTTAACATCAACCTATGCAGAAAATTCCATCCCATATTCCACACACAACTCATTCTACTCCGTATATTAATATACTTCATAAGGAATTCGGCGAAACTCAACATAAAGTCACGCAGTCAGCAAGAGCTGCATGATAAAGTCCTCGCTATGTGGTCAGGCTTGTGCGCGGAGTCTTTGCTTCTTCACATTATTGGAAATAGAGATCTGGCTTTGGGTGGATTGTGCATTTGCTTTGTTAGTGCAACTTTTGGGTCCCACACACACACACCGCATAATATGCATAACCGATGATTCTGAGAGATAAAGACGATGCATAGTGTAAAGGCAGTAGAAGGTGCTTCATTATTATTATTATGTACTACGTATGTGAGTTGCGGATTGTAGTGCGTGGGAATCGTCGGTTAACCAGAAGAGAGCCGACGACGAGAGAGAATGCGGAGATTATGACATCCGTTGTCTCCCTGCCAAATGGAAAGCCAAGTCCAATTTGCTAACCGACGGAACGGAACAAAGTCGTGTGGCCAAGAAGCTGTTTGATTAGACTTTTTATTTTATTCCGTCTTCCTCTAATTTGATGCCAGACCGCCGCCAACGTCCAATTTGAATTGTATGAAAAGATTCCACGGTTCGGTAAAGACTGCACAAGATGCAACTACTTTTGGGCGAATTCCTCCTGATTTCTTTTCTTTATATCCCTACCAGAGGAAAAATTCATTCTCGGGATGACAGAAATCAAAGTGCCTGGGTGTACTACACCAAAGATTATCTGCCAATGTATGTAGAAATTGAAATGTCATTCTCCTTTGATTTCCTTTCCCGATTAGGTTGACAATGTTGTTAGATACAATAATATTGGTGTGTGATGTGCTATCATATAATACTACTTATACTAGTAGATTCATGTTGGTGTAGATTGTAGATATATTACGCATTAAAACTACAATACCGTAAACACTGTATACTGTTTTATCGAATCCCCCATGAAATCTTATATCACATTCAGCCGCGAGAGACTCTTATAACATATAGACTTGACTTGGGTGTAGGCGTGTAGGTGCATAGCAAACCCATTATGTAAATAATAGTTATAAATGATTTTACTTTGTCTGGAAGTAGCAGAATCTACTTAGGTATGCTTAACGAGCAATATCTTAAATACTATTTATAAAAATAATTAGTACAGAGTACAGACTGGGAGTAGTTTTGAAATATTAATGTATAACTGTACCTATACTGTAAAATAAGTTTCTTTGTGAATTCACAAGGTTCAGTTTTATTAAATGTTCCATTGTTATATTATGTATTCTATTAGTATGTAATTGTTGTACTAATGAAACAAGACAGCACGAGACAATGAGACAATCCCATTTTGGCCAGAGATTGAACTAGTTATCTGAAGACTGAAGATATTAATTTTGTGTCGATTTTCCTTCCTGGCTTCACCTAAATAATTTTCCTTTATTTTAAAGTATGGAGTAAATAAAGTAAAGACAGACTGTTTTATTTTGAAGACAGAATACCCGTAATATCGTAGTACCTATGATGTCAGCACGGTTCACGTAGATTTACACAAGCAAGAATTTTTGTAAAGAAGTATGTACAGTTATTTATTTACATACGTAGTAGGCAGTAAGTGCATCACTGTCAGAATGATTTTAAGTTTCGGGTGAGGGAAAGTGAATATACATCTGAAACTATTTGTCTGGATGTACATATATTAAACAGCAGTATTGAGTGAGTGAGTGAACATACGTGGGCCTGTCTCAGAATCTTTTGTGCTTGTGTGTAGCGAAATAAATGTGTTCGGCCTAAAGGTATCTTCTATCGTAGATGTGATCGTGCGGTATGGAAAAATGAGGAAGTGGTAGGCATAGGAAAATATATTCAGCACACGCATGAACACTCTGTGATTGTGAATTGAATTTCTCTTTTTATTTCTATTCTTGCCACAGACGAAAGGCAAAGCAAATCAACGGAAAGGAAGGCAATTCAGCCAAGTTCTCCGAAAACCAAATCGACTTTTCCATTTCCTCTCCCTGGTAAGCAGGAGAGAGAAAGACGGATGTTACTTTCGAATGCATTTCCACTTCAATTTCATTCACTTATCGCCTTCACTCTATTTTCTTTTATTTCCTAACTGAATCCATGAAGCCCTTCTTAGGAACCACTTCTATCTATCCTTAGCTACGTACGTCCCTTCGTTATAATATGATTTGTAGATATCACCCACCTTCACACAACAACTTAGACTTATTTACGCAATTCTCAATTCAATGCAACTCAATTCATGGATATTCCAGGATAAATATTCGGAAATCAAAACATCCACTACATCACAATATATTAGAATTCGTTTGTGCAAAGATGCAGCACAATACATAGATCACTCAACTAAACAGACACACTGAATAGTTGAGATAATCCATTAAAATTTATGAGACAACTGACCACATCGACAGACGAAGAAATTATAGGTCTGCATCTGAACGATCCTATTCATTTAATTGTAAAGACGCTAAGTGCCTCTGGAATATTCGTGAGAACTTTCTATCCAAGAAAATTCCAACTAATTTCCTTATTGAAAGCTTTGAACCACCTTCCTTAGTGAATGTCTTCAACTCTGTGGTTTCGTCGCTCTTTAGTGCTTAAGGAGGTACTTTGTAGTTTGTACTATTTGTAGCCAAACGGAGGCGGTTTGTGTTGAAGCAAATACACAAAAAACAACCATCAATCAATATTTTACCAATTTTATCCGTTTTAAGTAATTTCCTAGAATTTTCTCGAATTATTTTCTGGTGCTTTACCCCAATTTGAAATTTTCGATAATTTGGCAGCAATTTTCCATCGAGACGGCGACGAAGACTCAGTAACGTCCATTTAAGGGAGATGTGTTTGTATGCTTCGAGTGGATGTTATAGATACCTATTGCTTGTTGTTAGTGCAATTTGTGTTAATAATATAAGGCAGGATTGTTAAATCGACTCAATCGGAGCAATTTCGGTTGAACATGAGCAGAGCTACCTTTTAAATTAATATCAGAGCAGACGGGGCAAGGCTGGGCAAGGACATTGATAATACGTATACTCAGTGATCTACTATGTAACTACGTGATGTTATAAGTATAGTTGGATGTCTGTTGGTACTTGCTGCTCCTTCTCCTAACTATTACACTATTGCCCTTACACACCTACCAAACGATCTCGCTATGCATGCACCTACTACTTAAGCGATCTATGTGCATCTTCATAAGTCAGCTCAGATATCTGAAGTAGTTCCTACAAAGTACTTACAGTAATGAATGTGCGGAGTCTGGATGCTAAGATGAGCAAGTACCTGTGCTGTGTCTGTCTGGATGGGGGCATATCACGCAACTAGTTATTAACCGGAATTATACCATGACCTTACCTTACTCTCTATCTATCTACAGGGTGTATCACTTTAAATGTCCTCCTATATATCCCAACAACTGGCAGTAGCATTGTATACGTCATACGAAAGACCGTCCAAAGTTAAAGTAAAGAGATCACAGGACATTAAGGGGTTCAAAAAATCATTAAAATAAAAAGCGGAGGAAGATGACAAGACGACCTCCGATTGTAATGAAAATTGGTCCAGAAATCCTTAAAACAAAGGCTGTGAAAGTCTCATTTAAAAATAATTTTTTTTGGCCAGAAAGCCGGTTTTATTTTCAATGATTTTTCCGATGCACTTAACTTAAAATTCACCAAACTTCCCTCAATCATGTTTTAAAAAAATTGGCTTACAGATGGTGGCCACGCTACTTCCGGTTACAGAGATATGTATGTATGTATGTGTATGTATTTATTAATTGAACAAAGGCTGCGCCC
>JABASH010004551.1:0-13784 GCA_019776445.1 Tomocerus maximus | reverse complement strand
TATAATTTTTATAATTAATAATTTGCAATTTTAATGGTAGCAGTGTATATTATAATATGTTACGTATAGATTTCCATATTTCAAGATACTGACATGTTCAAACGGTACACTTATACATAGTTGTTTATAGTATACGATACATATTATAGTTATGTAGTCCAGTTTTGCATGATTCCAACTGATATGGGCCATAAAGGACAACAAAAGGAATTTAAATTAAGTAGGATAGATAGGTAGTTTTATTTAATGACAATTATGCATAAGCAATTCCTTCTATGTGGATTCCAAGCAAATGTGGAGTTTATTTGGAGTTAGCTGGTGTGCGTGGTGCGGTCGTCTCACTATGAAGAGATAATCTTGTGCTCAGTGTCCCGGTAAATGCTCCAAGCACAATAAACAGTTTCTATTTGCTTCATATGTCATCTAATATTAAAACTGCCCTTATTACGTTATTATGCAGTGTTTCTGAACGCAAGTGTATCCCTTATAAATAAATAGTTAGAGCTGGTTGGATCCGTTCTGGCTTGTATTTTAAGTACCCATGCTTTTCTAACTAGCTACATAGAGTTGAAAAGAGACAATGGTAATGTACTGCGAGTGTGGACAGAGACACGACAGGGGCCCTATTGTGTACATTCTTCCATTGTCCAAGGGATTTTATTGGATTAAATTAAGGGACACCCGTTTGCTTACCATAACCTACCCAATCTGGATAACTATAAGCATATAGTATCTCTATATAAATAATATATTAACTATTATATGGCAACCCCAGTAATGCTTCATAAGGTAATTGCTACAGTTACCTATTTCTGTTCTGCTCCGAGTCACGACCCATTAATACCCACCATAATGGTTTTGTTGTGTTGTGATCAAATCTCATATAAATAAATCAATGGGCGTGTGATCATTGTGTACGTATACTTAACACAATTAAACACTCTACAGTTTAGTTCATTGCTCCAATTAGCTACCTACTATTGTGTCACTATTTATTCAATAAATTTATTTGTTTGCACAACAGTGCACAACAGCCACCTAATTTGAAAATATGAAAATTGAAAATATGCATGGCTACTTAAATAGTTGTAGGAACTGTTTATATGAAATAATGGAACCTTGCTGGAACTACAGCAAAAGTTTTCAATTCTCTGCGCTAGATACTAAAAGTATTTTATGTATGATAATGATAATGCACGTATGATTATGTAAATATGTATGTAATTAGTATCTGTCACCGTTCCCTATGGCATATGCATACCAATTTGCATAACCCTGCCACAGACTTTACCCATCAATTCAGGAAAAAGATTGTCCCATTTCCTCATTCCTCTTTATGTTTTTTAGTCCCATTTAATGCCATGTACAGATATTTGCTCGAGAAGCCCAGAAGTTTAAAAATGCTTCAATAATTGTATTAACAATTTTGGTTTTAGCTTATTTTAAACATTTTTAAGCACTAAATAGCACTAACCCTTGGATGATGTAGTCTCAACTCTCAACCCACTACATATAAATGAGCAAATTGAGTTCTTACACGTTTGTTTGTGCTGAAATTTCACACATACTTAAACTTTAAATGTGGTTTCTTGTTTTATACCAACATTATATATTACTTCTATGAATTGGTGGCATAGATATGGCATGGTGTCGTCTTTTAAAGTTTTTGAATCATTTTTTCCAGAATACCTTGTTTGGAATATAATAGGTATTGACAGCACTGATCCTTACAATAACTATTGTAATTAGATTAGTATATAGTGGAACTACGTCAACCGTTACTATTGTATATTTTTCATGTAGCTTAAGATTATTTTTGTAAGTATGAGGAGCGGTGCGAGTCCAATAACAAATCAGGTATAAATAGTGCGGATTCCATTCGAGGACAATAATGTGAAAAGAGATTTGGGTAATTTGTGCCAGGTTTGTTGGCTGGGAAAAAAGGAGCCGAGTTGGGAATAAATGGTATGGTAATGGATGCCCCCTTGAGCGTTTTTATCGGTGCACGAATAGAAAGTGGCAATAAATTTGCAGATGATCACCCGAACGGCGGACGGCTCAGCAGGCAGCTAACTGAACTGAACTCTGCCTATAGACATACATTATGCCATTTATACCAGTCAGTCGGTGTCCTATATAGACACTTAGGTATTTTCAAATAAGGAGAGGGCAGATGAAATAGGAGGTAGAGTTTTATAGATAACTAGCGTACGGACGGTAGTCGAGTTAAGTCTTCTAGAAAAAGCCAAGTCAAACTTAAACTCCAATAGATCAGAGAGAACGAGGAGAGGAGCTAAAAGTTTCTATTCCAACTAACTTAAAAGTTGACGAAGGAAATGCTGGAAAAGTAGAAAAACTAAAGTAGCTTCTGCTCAGAAGTTGAGATGATAGTCTTTGAATAAGTCAGCTGAATATATATAAAAAGCCTTCATTTACGGCATTTACTTACCACGTTACCATTACCACTATTATCTGATTTATCTCTAAGCTCTGCCTGGCTGTATCCATCCAACTTTCTATCCCAGACTACCTCGCTAGGAAAAGTATGAATCCGTGACCAACCTTCCAGATAGGAACACACAATTCACCCTGTCCGATCCCCAAAGTGTTACATTATACAATGCACTTAGAGAATGTATTTATTATCTCTTACAAGGACTCAACTCGGCCCATGCTAACATATAATACTCTATTTAAGCTATAATATTACACTTATTATTAGCTAAAACTCCGCACAAACCTGCACAAAATACATCCGTTTACTGCTACCTATTCTTTTTATTGTCCTTACACCAGCCACTTTCGGGAAATACAGGCATAGCACAATGGGCATCATGGAATCAAGAATAGGCATTTACGTATTCATCGATCTGATAAAGGCACCGATGCTAAATGTTATAAAAATACATAATATGTATGAGCCATTTATTTGTATACCAACAATCAGTCAAGACATTTATTTGCCTTCTATTTCTACTAGACTAAGTTGGCTTAAAGAAAAATCACGCTAAACGAAAAATATTCTTTTATCGCACAAGACTTGTGAAATTAAATAGTAAGTGGGCCTTCGAAAGAAAAATGAAAGTTAATCCTAAGACACTCTAAGAAATAACTAGAGGTAATAGATGGCCAGCAGGTCAGTGAAAAAAACCGGGTAACGGTTGCAGATTCCCTGGTTCTTTTTTCCCTACTGTATATCGAATAAATAACACTTGTCATTTAGTACTTTCAATACCGAACGCTGATAAACAGATCCTTATATACAACTACAATGCAATGCAAACAATAACAGAAATACAATCAATTCGTTTATTTTCTGTTATGCACTTCAAGTATCCTTACTTATACCAGATAGGACAAACAATTTCATTTAGATTTATTTACACCTATTTTCATTATAGTTGCTTGTATAAAATCCACAAGCTAACCCCATTCCTGGGCTCTAATACACAGTCAGAAAAAAACTGATATTTAATGCGGCTAATTTTGCATGCCAACATTAGTCGATGCAAAACACGCAAAATAAATTCATGCCAAGAAATTTAAGCCTGTGTACCTAATAACATACAATGACCATAATATTTGTTTGCTTTAGACATTGCTAAGGGTCTTTGAGAGCTAAGCAAGGATATCAATAATGTTTTTCACAAATAAAATATATTAAATATATTGTCACAGAAATGTGGTTTGAAGACAATGACATTTAATTTAATATAAAGTCGCAATTAATTGGCTTTGGCTGAGTCGGATAAAATATTGGAGTGTTATGCTGCAGGATTAATTGGTGGAATGTTTACGTTTTCAGAGAATTTAATACCATTGCTTATATTTTACTGGTAGATATCACCCTTATGGTATTCAATATGGGATTTGAGAATCAAAGCTGCAGTAAATTAGGGCCAGGTGCCCTTTGACTTTCTTTGCATACTGCACAATGAGCAATGGTACATAAGCTCGTTTTCCCCATTATTATCCATAAAACGTACAAATACTTATTACATAAATAATACTTAGTGTCCATCATTGCTACAATGGGACATTAAGCATAGCGAGAACATTCGAGCAATTGATCGTTAGCAGTGGGTTAGACAGCCTTTAGTGGAAAGCATAAATAAATGGAGACACAATGTAATTCATTTGCTTCCAAAAAGCACTAGAAATAGTTTCCCATTTGGTATTACATTTTCCTATAGATTTACCTCATTTTATGTGTTTATTGAGCGCTGAAGCACAATTTGGGACGGCATTTCAGTTTTTTATAGTCAACCTTATTGGAATTGATGATAATGCCATTCATTGACATTGTTCCTTAAAAGGAAAAGTAAATACCATGCATTTGCGATTTTCGCTAAAAGAGGACAATTTTACGGTCAGTTTAAGTGTGTCACAATAAAAAGTAAATTATGGCATGTAGAAATCTAATTAGGTAAATACGTACAATGCGCAACGAACCTTCCAACTCATGCAACTACAGTCCATTTATTCCGAGCTAACAACTTCATGATCGGAGTGAACATAAATATTTGCTAAATGTGACCAGTTTTTACTGCTAGGCTTGAAATTTATTTTGGTCTTTAGAATTCATGTATACTAAATTTCACCACTTTCTAACAAGAAATTTTTCCACCAATTTTCCCACTTTTAAAATAATGTAAAACAGTGCAATGGCATCAATAGTTAAATTATATTCTGGCTTAGTTGAGAAATATATTTCGTGGTATTAATTTTTTGAATTAGAAAAGTCTATTTTACTATTTGCGTAATTAAACAGTACAAAAAATACAAAAAAGTCCATTTACGCTGGATAGAATCTTGATTTAATGCTGTGGACGATTCTGGCCTATTCGAGGGTCACATATTTGAGCGGTTTCCTGCATGTCTGCAAAGGAATATTTAATTATTTGCATATCGAATGTAATTTGTTGTGATTGCTGTGTCAATTACTTGGGCTGTGAGATATTTTCCCGTGATATGGCCCTTAATAGCGTTGACAATTAAATAGTATGTATAAAACATTTTATAAAATGTGACTTTGTGGGGAGTACATAATGTCTGCTGCGATTTGTCACTTAGAGTAATTGTAAAGAACGTGGGACAATAAAATGTGCGCATAAAAATTAAATGACTATTTGGATATGGAGCAGAGAGACAGGGAATCTGGGAAGGACAAGTACTTACGATGGTCCTACCTGATAGCTTTATGGCTTTATGCATATGAATTACGGAAGTAAGTACCCTTAGACACTAATCATATGAGTAAAGGCAAAGGGAGAGGAGAGCAGATGCTCTTTTGGTGTTGATCTCCTGCGGTGCACGTCATTAGACAATTACACACTCCGGTTCTCATTCAGACGGGATGAAATGGTTCCAGCGGGTCAGTTCCTTCCCTTTTCGGTTTCATCACTTGATGACTTCTATTCATTCCCCGCACTATCGCCATCCCAAATCAAACAGCGTCATACTCAATTCATTCATCCTAGAGCATCTATACAAATATAGCGACTAAATAACAATCATCAATGAATGAACAACGGCAATAGACAAGCACAGCAAAATATTTTGTAAACATGGGAAATGCTTAACATTCATTGCCACAATTCATTAAATATTATAACGACAGTCAATTAGAGAAATAATTAGTTATATGAAGGCTATTAATTATATAAAAGTCACAATTTCAGCATTTAGATTACATATAATAAATAAATTTGCCACAAAATACTAATTCTGTAACCTAAAAAATACCAATCAAAGCAAACATCAAGGATAATATCTGAAATATACTTTGTGAGCAGAGAAACAAGTAATTTCATGAGATTTTCCAGATTTTGTGGATTATTTTCAAAATTCTTGGTTTCGTCCATTTATGAAATAAGTTTTCCTTAACTGACTACAAAGCTATTTTATTGGCTGACATACATTATCCATGCTGTTTCTTAATTTTGTAGTCTTAGCTGTGCTAATATTTAAAATTGTTACTAATGATGAATTCAAAAGAATCACTTCAAGTCCTAATATTGTGCTGGCTAATTTGGTACACCTACTCAGTAAGTTGTGATAATGTACTTTTAGTAGTCACTCAGGGATGCTGTAATGCAAAAGCCTAAATATAAGGAACATGTTTTATGTAAGTGTAATACCCGATTTCAATTCTGTTTGCTCGGAATGAAATGAGACGGGGAATGGGCTTTGATCATGTGAAGATGTGATCCTCTGATCTGACTCTCCGAGATTAAATTAGCATGAGAATAATGTAATGCATCTCTCAGTTTGTTGGGTAATGTCCTTTCCACTATCTCATCCACTATCTATTTTCTACCGTAGAATTTCACATGAAAACCCCTCCTATATTCTAACCAACTAGTTTTTCTGGCTAACATTGGCCTTATTTAACTAATAATATGTACGTTAACATACCTAGTATTAATTAATTTATATTTAGAAATGAATTTGGGAGAGGAGCTACAACCTTCAAATATTGGTTTAAGTATAATATGGAAAACAGGGGCTACTTGGAGAAAAGTCATGCGTTCTTATCATGTGCATAGGCCAAAAATAAATAAAATTCATTTTGTTTTTGGGGACAAAATACACTTCCGGTATTTAGGAATTTGAGCCAGAAAGGTCTCCTGTCCTACCTGCATATGCAATTCAATACATGTATGTCCAGCAGATTCTTTTGAGTTTCTTGTCTAGAGGTATATTTTACAGCCACTACGATTCCTTTGCATAGAAAACAATCTAGTGGCTAGTACTTATTTGTGTTTTTATTTGTTTGTATTAGACATTGGCTTGTAAGAAGGGCTAATCTAAAAGGAAAATCATCCGATCTGTAATAACACTTTAACCGAGATCTGTTTTTCATGACGGCCTTGAGCAAAATCTCAAGTCTATCAATGATAATAAAAGGAAAGAGCAAACTGCAATAGCACAATAGATTGCATCTAGATGCTTTCCAGATGCACAGTTTATCGTCAGATTATCTTCAATTATAGGATTTATAAATTTGATCAAACTTTTTAGTAATCGAACATTTGCATTTTCTTAGGCTTAGTGAGATGTCGGTCTAGGATACTTATTTCAGGCAGTTTGTACTTGCCACCTGTGAATGTAGATTCAAAGTAATCCTATATATCCAAGTATTTCCAAGATATCTGGAAGTATATTGTTAAAATATGTTGGAAAACTATTAATTCAAATTTATTTTTGAGTATTATTGTTTGTGTAACGATTGATTCTGTAACTATAGGCCTAGAAAAATAGCCAAAAGTGTACAAAGCTCATTATTCGAATACTGATATGGTATTTTTCCATCAGGAGTTACAGATATGGAAATAAATGCTCATAATACTTATGCATGTATTACTTATTAGTCTTCAAACTGATACAATTTTCCAACGATTCTATTGTTAATCGGGTCGCATTTTATGTCGACGATTTACGTCCCTTTACTGCAATAAAGTGAATATAAATGTTCTATCAGTTATTCCAACAGTTAAACTCAATTTATTCATTCAAAAGAAGCAAGACAATAATAATGACAACTATTGAGGCCTCATTTCGCAAATAAACATTTAACCCCATTCCACACTTCCCAATAAAAAAAATAGGACAGACCAATTTCATCAACGATCCCTGTTGTGATATGTGAAATCAAAATTCCAACTACCGAAACCAAAATACTTTCAAAAATCATGCAACATATTCAAACAAATTATTTATATTGTGTACCTAACTTATGTCTTAAGTACTTCAAGTGTCATTTGTATAATTTTTAATATGAGAAATAACAAAAATGTCTGTATAGTCTTACGTAAATATGAATTAAGCAGTAGTACATATTGAATTGTAATTTTTTACAATTATTGCAGTGGAGAGTCATAATAAATGGAAAGGAGTTTCACTTACTTAGTGGAACCCGAATTTATTTAATCTTCTTAGTTTGTTAATAAAGCAAAGTCAGAAAGTTAGTGGGACAGATGCATAATGGAAGATGTCGTTGGGTATTATGATGGTATATGTAATAGTGGCTCTTGATTTACTTACTTTACCATAATTGGAAATCTTGAGCAATTTTGTTTGGTAGACTGAGAATGGGACTTTCTCATTCGACTCGATTTCCATTTCCTTCCCTCGACTGACTGCGTTGGACGGAGCTACGAGAAAGTTAGCACATAATCAAAGGGAGACTACCATATTTTATTCGCCAGCCCTGATAGAGCATCCTGCTAATGGAATTCAGTTGGGCCATTATAAGCATAATGGAAGACTTTTACTGCCTAACGACACTATAACTAATTGTATTAACTACATTACTTTATATTACATTACAGTACTAAGCATTTACTTCCATCGATCTTTAACTTTCCCTTCACTTGTCCCTCGTCAATACCACTCGGCCCAAAAACCAACGAATACGTTAACTCCAGCTTACACAATACATTTATTACCAATCCTTTTATTGCCGTATATCCATCAGACATGTGTCTACGCTAAATCCCCGACTAACCTTTTAATTTGAACTAATTCATTTATTTGTGTGAAAAATTAATTTCATGAGTGTATAGCGTATCCGTCCTGAAATCAAAATAAAATTGAATTTTAACATGTTGCTTATAAAGGACATTAAATATTGTGTCGGTAACTTACCGTAAGCTCAGCAAATAATATTAATAGCTCTGTTTAAATTATCACATTCATACCAATACCGAAATAACCATTTAGATAAAATTCCGTCTCAGATATTATTTTGAATCTGAATTGATTCTCTACCAAATTTAGTATTATTATCAATCCCTGGAACAATTTGCAAACACAGATTCAGTTGGTCTTAAGAACACAGAATGTTAGTTGGATATTTGATTAAAATGTAATTAAAACGTTAAATATTTTTGGCATAAGGTTCCGCTTAATTGTATTAGATTAGGGGCTAATTCAGAATAATATTTTGCTGAAATCATGTAAGGTTTATAAAGCAATGTTGATATAGGTAAATGGAATTAAATTGAAGTTAAAGATTACATGTAGACATAATTAGCTCTGTATATGAGGACTACTAGCCAGGACGTGGAGAAAGGGTTTTACGATTTGTATGATTTTACGCTTTGTTGGTAGAAGGCGAAGGAAATGAGTTGCTAATTGAGAGAAAAGCTTTAGTCGAAGAGGAGAGGAGGAATCGGGAATAAAAATGAGAAAGTTGAGATGAGAAGTCGTGGAACTGGAGGCAGAGGCAGTGAAACTAACTAGGTAATTAAAGACGAAACAAGTCATCTCAAAAAGTTAAAGTCTTGCTATATCCGCGGACCTGGCTGGAAGTTGGAGCCAGGCAGGAGAGTGAATTTGACTGGAGAAGATGTGATGGAAATAGTTATAGGATTGCCGTGGATGGATGTTGTAAGTATTAGTAATTGGGTGACTAATAGACGCCTAGATTGAGTTGCGGGCTTTCATTCCGCTTTCCTTCCTTCCTAATTCCTTCCTCATAATCACTCCAGAGAAACATGACTTCCCTTTTCCATCAAAACTCAAATACTTGTTTTCAATGAAAGTTGTTTCATCAGACTTCGCTTGGACTCTCTACATCACTTATTCTTCCTACCTACATTCAAACTCATAATTAAGCTTCGTTAAAGCACTTAATGATGAAAGATATCAAAATTCTATCAAATGCGTCATCTTTTTTGCAGGGTTACCCAAGGTTTATTGACACGGCAACTATCGTTTTTATACTAAGAACATTCTAAAATTACAGTTCACTAAGAACCCGGGTGGGGAATTCAGCCGGTTCTCCTAAAAACCGGTACCTGTACTTGTACTAATTAAATCAGCTTTACATTACCAACTCCAGGTTCGGAGTGAATTTTCATACTACATTCAGAACTACGACATAACCTTCTTAGGGGAATAAATAGAAATAGTTACCATGTTTACCAACCTTGGCATTACCATACTATGTCATATTATGTCCCATTTTTGACTAAATGTAGCAAATTACATGAAATAAAGATTTGCCAAAACTCGGATTTATTGCTCTGGGTACCATATACCATAATTCACCCCTCCCCCCTCAAAATAGTTAACCCCTTGGTATCTTTGAAACTATTTTGTCGAAAATTGGACTAGGGGACAAAATACAAGTATTTGAGACCCTCAACAATTTTCCCCAAAGGAGTCAACCAAAAAACGGTGTAAACAATATTTGACCCTGGACAATTGAATCGAGTTGTACGGTACATACCTGCTTATTTATTTATTTATTTAATTGCACAATTATTAGGAATTCATAGTTCATATCGCAAATACCGTTGTCCCTTAGCAGAAGTTGAAGGCTGCAAGTACAGTATAGTGGCTAAAACAATTTCCTCGTAATTTTGATTTGATTTGTGTACCTAAGTGTACTTGTGTCATTTGCATTACGATGCTTTCTCGGAAGGCACAGAAATTTGGTCTAATCAACTAATTTGTATGCTTTAAGTACTTCTATAATTAGTCTATACGTAATCGCACCATTTTAATTCGTTATTTTCTGAGAAACATAATATTACATTGACTTGTTTGAAAATATGGTAGGATGGGTATTTTGAGATTTGAATTTCTTCGGGATTATCATGAAATTTGAAAAGTTTTGCTCAAGCAGTTTGGCCGGTTGTGTTCATCTTTTCCTGGATTTTCTGATTCCGGTGACAGTGAAGAGAGTTGGGTAGAGAATAGGGTTCTCCCACCTCTTTTAGTTCTATATAAATTGCTTTACTACACTTGATTTGATTCTGCCTGGCTTGATACTTGATTGTGACGATTCTCGCCTTTATCTCATTTGTCAGACTTGTCTCGTAGTATCTGCTTTTCATTACATTATGTTTTTTACTCACGTGATGTGCTTCTTAGACTCATCTGATATCCCATCTGTCTTGGTATAAAGTCCCATGTTGAGTAATTCCTGGAACTGCACTCGCATGTAATACAAATGAATTGTGTTTGTATTGAAGAAGAACGTTTCCGCGTAAAATCAGTTTATTCTGTACTCAACAAATACACCACCCGACGACTCTTCTTTCATCTTCATTAGTTTCTCGTGAACTCAACCGGATGGATTCACTTCATTCACCGTACTAAATGTACATCTCTAATTGCCAATTGACTTGACATCCTCCATTTTATTTTCTTTCATTAGCTAAAGTGTCTTAGATCGTCTTATTATACGCGACTAGCAATTGATATCCAAATAATACTAAATATCCACATAAAAAGACAAATAAAAGAATTTTATGAATTCATTTTTACATTGGCCATTTTTCTCTTTCATTGATTAATCAATTTACTACGCCAATTGAAACTTGTTGGCAAAACATTTTTATATAAAAGATTGGAGGGACAAAGAATTTATTTCTTATTATGGTGGAATTAATACATAAACTAAATGCTCGAGTCGTAAGTTGTAAGAGGCAGTTTGGGTTCGTGGAAATATAGGATGGTTCGGCGTACAGATCTTTTGGGAGGCATGTAAGAGACGTTTAGCATTTGGGGTAAGAGGAATGAATTTATTATAGGGAGAAGTAGAGCTATAAGGCTGACACGCCCTCACAATACAAATACAAATGATCCGAGTGGGAATAGAAACGAGAACGTGAGTGCAATAGCAAGAATCAATTTATGATCGGATCTCGCACAATCAGATGTGATGCGAAGATGATACATTCATGTAGAGACCACATACTTATCGTAAAGGCAAACTCAAGAGCAACTCGGAATAAAACAGTACAACATTCTTCCCTTTAACTGCTTCACCCGACAATTCTATTCAAATCACATAGAAATACTCCAAAAATCTAATAAATCGAGATGCGTTTCCCTCTCTGCTTCCACCAATGTGTCACCACGCCATTCCTATACAAATTTTTTTATCTATTACATTCATATGAATGTAAATATGGATTTCCGAAAATTCACTTCTCTAATTCTAAAATATACATCCTTCTGCAAATCATTCACTTGACTAAATAGCATTTCGCTTGAAAATGGAGGGATCCTTTTAGGTTACATAATGAAAGTAAACAGAGCGTTACGTATGAGACGGGAGACAACCTTAGAATTATTAAACAATTGGCAATGCCATAGATATAGCCTCATGTTATCAGAAATAAAAAAAATCTTCACTGTCCTACCACTTAAAATGTTTTATTACATTGTATTAGTGAAAATTGATTTTCATTTTCATTAATTTTTGGAGTAGGTACTAAAATTTCGATTCCGAATGGAAATTCAATACAGTCATAATTTTGTAAAATCCAATCACTAAGTTATGTCCATAATCAAAAATACATAATGATGAAACAGTTACAAAATTGCCCGAATTTTTGTATTAATTGATTGGAATTTAAAAAGCGGATGTAGACTTCCCTCTGAGACTGTAGGTATCAGACTTCCGATGGGAAAAGTTTGCTACGGTTGACACAAGTGCATGATATTTCCAGTAATTAAGTACGTATTGCATTTTCGATTCGTGTTGTTGACATTATGTTTTTGGAGTGCATAGAACAGAGAATTCTATCTGGGACATTTTTTGATTTGACGGTGTATTAGTAATCTACTTAGCTAATGATATTTGTGTGGAGGAATAAGTAGCATTGGCAGGCAGAGAGGGAGAGTTATATAATATTTGTTTGTATCTGCGACTGTGCCATCCAATTTGGGGTTCTGGTATTCTGATCATAACTAACGTGGAGTGAGGCAGAGCAGAATTTCGTATCGTCGGTGGTAGATGATTGTGTAGAGAGGAAGGACATTTTCCTTCCTTGACTTTGGCTCATGTATGAGTTGAGTTTGACTTGAGCCCGAGAAATGCTCTTTCCGCACGCCTTAAATGCCCGTCGACTCACTTTCTCGGAGTTTCATTGGTCTCGTTCGTCCCTCTGCTCAGACTAAACGATAACTAAGCTCCGAGAAAGCCTCACTTCTCCATCTCCTCCGAATTTGTTTGTACACAATGACATTCCCTATTACTTTCTCCAAGAATGGATGAATCTGATCTTCCGACTTTCATCTTGTGTCATGCGGTGTCCTCAATGACATTTTTAGCTTTAAACAAACAATGCCGAGAGCTTTGTTGCCGACGCAATGTTTACACTGCTAATTAGCCGTGAGATTAAATGACTAAATGATTGCATTACCTACACTCCTCTCAAACCCTCTTAATCTATTCACCTTCATTCTTCCATTTCCACCTCATCGCCTACTTATCATTGCATTTATTAAAAAGCAACTTACAATATGCTAACTAAAAGTATCAGCTATGTAGCTTCTTGTCTTGGATAATTACAACCATTGCAATATCAAAAATTCTTATTGCTCAAATATTCTAAAGTCTTTAAGTGAAAGAATTATTTTTGTCCCTCACAAAGTTACCGAACTAAATAATTGTACTAAATAATTGTACTAAACAATTGTACTAAATTGTACAAGACCTCACGATGCACTATGCTCTTCAAACAAAGCTGTTAAAATCAGACTACCTTGCATTGTGATGTGAGAAATTAAAACCGTTTCACAAATTCCAGTTCCCTTAAACCTGATGACTACTTTAAGTAACATTAAAATGAGACACATTATGGCATTAAATATTTTTACCTAGTTTCCTAGGAATTGTAATGTGATGCAATAGTGTATAACCTACTACAGGATTTCTACAATATATGTATAATTCAGTTATTATTGGGAAAATATTAATTCGTATGGCACACACATGAATTCGTATGGCGAAATTTTTTTGTTGTTAGTGGAAAGTGTAT
>JABASH010004550.1:0-13784 GCA_019776445.1 Tomocerus maximus | reverse complement strand
AGTTGTACTATTAAGAAGTTGACTAAATATTTGGAGTACTACTAAGAAGTTGACTAAATATTTGGAGTACTACTAAGAAGTTGACTAAATATTTGGAATAACATAAAAATGACCTAAATATAAATTTTGAGTTGTTTAATTATGTTTTACAATTATCATTTCTTTAATTGCCGCTATTTTACATTTTGCACATTTTTTCCTTTTCATGTCTAGTTGAAGCTGTAAATTGTAACAATGTTTTTGACGAAATCTCCGGATCAGTCCTGATCAGAAGGTGAAAGATTAGGCATCATCAGGACTGATTGGTATTGAAAGTACAACGCCAAATTCAGAAGAGAAATTTAGAATTTCTGTGGCACCGTCGACGCGCTTAGAACGATTTGAATGTGCTTCTGCTTACCACTCATTTATAAGAATTTGGAGGAAAAAGAGAGATATAAAGAAAATCAAATCACTATTTTTAATTTCTTTGTTGACAGAATTAGCATACGAAGAAGACGAGATGCGACTGATAGTTGGACATCAATTCCCTGGAGAACCTACAAAGTAAGTAAACCAAATATAAAATCAGCGGGCACAGTACACAATGTTTTATCTCGGATTAATTGGCTAATTGGAGTGTATTATAATATAATAATGCATTATTACCTCTTTTTACAGGTTGGTGGCAGATAGTAATGAAGCAGAGAGTCAGCAATCTCATGGAAATGCATTTGTTTCCTTTCACCCAAAGTTTTACGACTTCAAAGATAGGTAACTTTTGGTAATTTGCTTTTAAGATAGATGAATGTCAATTATAGATACGTGCGAAATGGGGGAGACTTAAACTGGGAAAGAAATGCGGGGGAGAAAGTGTAAAAAATTAGGTTGGATACACTTAGGTTGGATTATATTAGAATGAATTGATCTTGCACTTAAAATATTTTGTAATTGTTTTTCTTGACGTAGATAATAATATTACGCTTACTATATTTTAGCCCGGTGGGAATGCCCAGCTTAGGTATAGTCAGGGTGGACAACCGACTGAAAGACGAAAACCTGAAATTGATCTCTATTTCGGGCAACACTGTCCATTTCCACTCATCATTTTTTGCCGATAAGGTAATAATAACAAATTATGTTGCAAAACTTGTCGGATAGTAATGAATGGATTCGCTAATAATAATAATATATTTTAGATCAAATTACTATTCATTACTCGAGGTTAACAGTTTTTTAATGAAAGCTTTATTAAAGCATTTGTAACGTGTCTAGCTAGACACGTTACTGTTACAAATTACAAAAACTGTTAACCTCGAGGGTCATGAATAGTAATTTAATGAACAATTTCTGAGATTTTCTTCTACATCATTTTAATATATTTTAGATTATTGGTCCAGGAGGCAACACAACATTTGAAGTTGTGTTTCTTAGTCGATCAGAGGGACAGGCAGAGTCTCACTTATACATTCACACCTCTAAAGGAATGTTCAAGTATCATGTGAGTTCCATTTTAAATTTCTCAAACCCCTTTTCATTTGGCACTCAATTAACGTTTAAAACAACTGCAACTGTAGTTATCTGACATGATAATAAATTGGGTGTAGGTAAGAGGTTTTGGCTTGCCGAACCCGTATAGACTGAGACCTTTAGTGGGGGCGCGTATTCCAGTGAACGGAAGTTATGAACCATTTATAACAATGCACAATCCGCATAAAACGCGAATTCAAGTCGTTGAGATGCTTTCGAGTGGCACTGATTTTCAGCTGAAGCTTCCTGATGAGGGAAACGAAGGAGGCGATGAAGAGAGTGGCGTTGCATGGGCCATTGAACCTTTTCAGACTAAACAGGTCATGAAAGGAAGTTTTCAAGGGAAAACAGAAGGAAATCATACTGGTTACATCAAGTACGTTTTTTCTCAATTACTTGACTTCAGTCACAATTTCGTAAATGGAGAAGAAATATTTATATACAATAGCTCCTTTGACTACTTATAAATAAACCTTCTTGGGCGCAAAAATCCGTTAAAGTCGTTTGATTAGACTAACCCATTATTAATAACCAAGGGTCAGAAATTTATTTATTTAAAGCTCCAAAATATTTACACAAATATTTTCTTACGTGTGCGTCAGGCTTAAATACATTGTGCAAAATATTTGCTAACCAGACCGTAGGCTTAAATACATTTGCTAACCCTACCGTAGACTTAAATACATTTGCTAACCCTACCGTAGTCTTAAATACATTTGCTAACCCTACCGCAGGCTTAAATACACTGGATAAATATTTTCTAAAGACCATGAAATATTTACTTGAAAAAATCAATATTTTGTAATGGATAATAATAAATTTCCGACCCCTGTCAATAATCGTTGGCAAAATAGATATTTAGCTGTAATAAAAATTAGATTCGATAAGGAGTATCTGTGCGATTTTCAGCATCCAGTTTGTAAAATATTTTTTGAACTCTAGAATTAGAGTCAATGGGACGCTAGCAGCGCAGTCAGAATATTTGCTGGTACCGGTGGAAGTTCAAGTCAGTTCCGCTCTGGGAATCTACTCACCACAAGACTCCCTCGACTTTGGTCATCTCGTCAAGTCCGACAAAGCGAAGACCCTGTCATTGTTTATGATCAACGCTCAACGTTTACCTGTCAACGTTTTAGTACGTGCTCAGTGCCCACTCGACGAAATTATTGGGGCTTATTGTATCTACTTACTTACTGTCTCATTTTCTTGTTTTTAGTCGGTGTCCGTGAAAGGAGACGCGAACCCAGCTGTAAAAATCGAGTTCAGACCTCTTACTATTGAACCAGATATTTCAGCTCCAACTGTTATCGCATTGGTAACATTTGATGGTAAGCAGAAGTAGAAAATATGATTCTGGATTATTACATTATCCTTATTTTTATGCCCGGCTGATTTGTATTTACAGCCTCTCAAGTTTACTCTGCCAAACAGTCACATGGTTTAATAGAGATTCGCAGCGAGTGCGGTCAGTCGATCACAGTTCCTTTCCGAGCGACAGTACTACAAGGAGAGCTCCAGTATAATGCATCTTCACTTGGATTTTTCGTCAAAGCAGACAACAATATAGTCCCTAGAAATTTCAGGTGAGGGAATTTTATTATTTTCGATGTCTCAAATAAATGGGTTTGGTTTGATTTTGGTTTTAATTTATAAATGATTTTGGTAATAATTATGGCACTGGCTTTATTGTCTGATTATTTGTGGGTTTGAGCAGTGTCCGCAACAATTTCTCGACTGCAGTTGCCATTTACGAAATTAGTGTCAGCCATCCTGAAATTGTTCGTGTAGACAATTTCAACAAGTCCAATGTGATAATCCCCGGAGAACAGAAGGCTGTCTTCACACTCAACGTGAACAACAAAGCAAAACTCTGCGACTCTCCTGACCAAGTACTCTTGACTCTTCGCAGTAATATCACCAACCTAAAACTCCCGATAACATGCTACGACGGAAAATTACAATTGGTACTTATTCCCTTGAATTACAATTTACAATTGAGGACTCTAAAAATTATGGCGTTTACTTGCAAATATTGCCTTTGCAGCATACTGTGGAGCAGTACGAAGTTGATTTCGGGGTGGTGGAGATGCACTCAACAAGTACCGAATATTTTTCAGTAGATAATAAAAATCCTGTTGAAATTCGGCTCAAGTCGTGGGGTTCAAATTCAACGTTTTGTAATGTGGACCTGGTCGGAATGCAAAAAGGAGTGAAAGAAGATTTGGTCAAGATTAAAGATTTTGACGTCTTGAAAAAATCGGTAAGGATACGGTTTACATTTTTTGTCTGATTCATGCATGAGTCTTATCAATGAAAGCGCGAGACTTGGCTCATTCTGTTAAAATCTTTAAAGTGTAATGAAAACCATATTTATATAAGAAAAATAACTAACCCGTACAACCCGATTCGGTTCACCCCCCCCCCTCCTTTCGGGTGAACTACAGATATTCAATGTCTGCCTCGGAAGGAAGAGCAGTAAAGCATAATTCGACTGAATTTAAACTAAAAACTAAAAGCCATAAAAGTTAGTGACGAAGCGCTATACATAAAGCTGGAGCAAAGTGTAATGCATAATGTATCACGTATCAAATCTATATCTGAAGAAATGATAACAAAATCATTTAAATCTTGTGTAATCACCATTGGTACAGACGGCAGTGAAGACAGTATGAATTCAAACCTGGGAAAGAATGTACCGATTTTGAAAGAAAAGTCCCAATATACATGTATATAAAGACAAACAGTGTATCTGCTCTATAACTCCTTTTTCAAAACATATTGTCGAGGCTTCGGATGACGAATTATTGGAAATTGACGATAACTGACTGCATTTTCTAGTACCTATATCTATTTTCTACGACTTCTTAATTATTTGACATGACCATTGGCGTATATTTATCAACACAATGTACATGTGAATGCAAGATAATTGCCTAGGTGATATTATTGGGACTGGGATCAGGTAGGCTGATAGTTAGAGGTAAACAACTCAAATTCAACTTTTTTTCATTTTGGTTCAAATCTGTAGAATTTTAGACCAAAATACACGCCAATTGTACCAAAATGAAAAAATTTAATTTTAATTGTTTAGCTCTCATTACCAGCCTACCTGATCCCAATATCACCTAAGTAATTATATTGATGTGAATGACTTGAAATATACTTCATATCTTCGAAATAATAGATCACCCTCCTCGGTCCAGTTCACCCACCGAGGGTGAACTATTAATTTTTCGCATAAACGACATGGGTGAAACAATGGTTCACCCTGGTGAACCGAATCGGGCATATTATGATTTAAATAGCTGCATTTAATTTACTGCCAGTCTAGTGTAGCATACGACGTAGGATGAGTGAGGGTTTGTAAGTGAATGGAAACTAATGGCGTTTGTGATGTTGTCATTTAATTTTGTCGCGTCTGCAGCTGTTCCTTCAGCCGAATCATATGGCAGTGTTTTCCATCGAAGTCCGCCGTCCTATTGCTGAGGGAATGTTTTGGGGAGAGTCTTACGTAACTACTGACCACAACCAAACTCTGCACGTGCCATTTCGTTTTGCTGTTTCAAAGGGATCAGTTCATTCAGACGTGATCTATTTTGATAAAGCCTTTCCTGTAAGCCGTCCTCCTATTCAGGCCTCGTCAGGGAATTGAGGGAATGATTCAAGGAATGCTGATTTTTCTTTTATAATTACAGGGTAAGATCTCATCTGAAAAATTACATTTAAGCTCTACATTCAACCACACGGTGAATCTTCGTGGACTCCGTAGCCACCATTCTGCCTCCATGTGGTACACCCCGTCTACTCTTCAAGATAATCCGGAAGTCCTATCTCATCGTAAAAATTATGTAGGCAAAGTTCACTTCGACACTCGAAAATTTTGTGGCTCAGACTGCTATTCTGGATTTTTAACGGATTCCACCAGTAAGACATCGAATTGCCATTTGAATCAGGTTTTATTGCATTGAGTATCAAAGTGCTGATGTGTATTATTCTGTCCGTAGTGGGAAAGGAGTGGGTGAAGGGGACCTCCTTGAATTGGGAAACTGGAGTTATCGACTGGGAAATACTCTCCACCCTTCAAAAGCGATTCGAACACGTAAAAGATTCTACAGGTAATTGGACTTGATCAAGTAGTGAAGGAAAATCGATGTACAGATGCCACTAGTGGGTTGTGTTGCTTTAGGCCAGTTTCGCAAAATTAAGTGCAGATGTGTATAGGAATCAGAAAAATTGTCAAGTCAGTTTCCCCATATTCAAATTTCTTGACCTGCTGTTAGCAATGTCAATAACATTTTATTTTTCGAGTCGAACTAAGTTGTGTCTTTGGGCAGATTAGATTAGGTTTCATGTATTGCAATTCCACAATTGACCATAAATAAATTTGTAAATGTGAATTGACAGTATCAAATGTATCGTTGTGGCTGGACACGACAGAGATGGGGGAGTACAAAGTGGTGACGCGAGTCAGCTACACATGGCCGAGACTGTCCTCGTCGAAGATGATTGTCTTTCCTTTGACTGCACTGGGGAATGAGAGTATTGTTGAAATTCCTATAACTAACCCATCTAGCTTTCCGCTCGTCGTTCAAGCTGTTCTTGCCACTGAATATGGCCCTATGTGGACACAATTTGTTCAAGGAGTTCTGGGAGGAGGAAATACGACGGAAGGTCATACAGGTAAAAATTTCTGTTTCTCAACTTCCATTCTCAACATCCTTTAGCTAACAATAATCTATTTTTGAAAGTTTTACTAACTGACCATTAAAGCCTTAAATCCTAACTAAATAAAATTTATTCAACTGCCAATGAAAATAAATGCTGCAAGATTATTCTACCGATGTCTTATAAATATTGAGTGTTTTTCTTAACCCCAGTGTTCTTCTTGGAGGGAGTGTCTTCATCCTCTAGTCACTCAAATAGCAGTGTGATATTTGCTCAAGTACAGAAGCAACTTGTTCAAGACATCTTATGTGTTGCAGACTCGCCAGGAGTCTCGTTTTTTCTTCCGCCTGGTGCCAAATTCCTTCTTCGCACTAAATTTAAGCCCCTGTCTAAAGAAGTCGTCAGTACTGTCATCCTATTAAGGTAATTCAAAAGCTAACTCAAAATTTCATGTTCGGAACTAGTAAAGGTCAATACATATAATGGAAAATCGAAAACAAATCCTACGATGATTCTGTATCTGTATGTAAATGTTTTTGTAGAAATAATTTGACTGGGATTGAGCCGCTGTGGATCAAAGGTCGTGCTGGAACAGGGTTGATGACAGTTGGAAACGGAACTCCAGGATCGTCTTTACTGTTCCAGATCACGGAAAAGTTGCTACAAGCTTGTCAGTGTAAGTAAATTTCAAGTGTGTGACAATGTCGCGATGGACGTCTATATTGTTTTGGTTTACTCGTCAGGTCTCTAGTCCCCAATAAAAATGTGAGATATTATTTGAAGATAAATGTGTTATTTTGGCAGCCGAACCCACCAACAAATATGTTCAGCCGCAATTGACAGTACGGCGATCGTTCGTGGCTCGAAACGTGGGCGAAATTCCATTGGACATTGAGATTATGGAGATTTATCCTCCGCAGACATCTTTTTGGCCGACATCGATAAGTAGTTCGGCGTCTAAAGGAGACTCTTGCGAAGGCTACGGATTTCGAATTCTCAACTGTCATCCTTTCACTTTGCAGCCAAATCACACGCATTCCATCGATATTGCTTTCACTCCTGATTTCACCATGGCGAAAATCATCCGATCTCTTCGCTTGACTGACTCTACTGGCGGGGTAATTTTTCCCTCAATATACGTATTCTAATTGTCAGGTGTTTGTATGTCAATCTCTTTGGTCCATTTGTTGATGCAGCTCTTCAACTACTCGTTGGTGGCAATGGTTCCTAGTGGAATGCTGAGCATATGCTCAGCCATTATCAGCCGTCCCAGTTGGGAACCTATTCTAAAATATTTGCTGCTGATCGGCATTGTTCTGGGATTTGTAGCTGCCGCCCTCATGGCCTACTTTGAGGCCGGCTCTGTTGTTTCTTCCACTGTTGTAGCTACTATCAGAGTCGTCCCTACAGAAAGTCGATCAGGTAACAAGATTCTTCATTTTCATGTACTTTTGCCATTTATGTTTTAGTTTTTAGTCGCCAAATTACTAATGATACATAAAAATCGGAGATATGAATTAACTGGTAAATGAATTTAGTACTAGTACTCCCCCACCCAAAACGAACTACACCTCGATTTTCGTAAACAGCCTTGAGTACATAAACTAATACTGGTAGGAGTGTACGTACTCAATGGTTTTACGAAAATCGAGATGTAGTTTGGGGTACTGCTAGTAATTGGCACAAACTGACATCTATACTAAATGATCTCACAAAACAACTGATGTTTCCTGATCCTGTGCGCAGGAATAAATGCCACAAAATTGCAATTATACGAGCTTTTTTCACACACGGCTAATATTTGAGGCTAGAGCTAATAAAAACGGCCCGCCAACAGGTGAAGTATAATTAAAGATTTTGCATTTGCAACTTTTCAAGGCAAACACGTGATCTAAAATGCAATTTTAAGTCATCACAGTGCCGTAGAGATCTTGCCAAGTGTGCACCAGTCGTGTTTGCCGAACCAGTGTGTACCTACGATTTCACTGGCAAACCCTAGCTTAGTCGCACTGCAACAGACGCCCCTCCCCGACTCGATGGCTATTGTTTTCTGTACGTGCTTATGAAATCCTTGTAAGTTTGTGTAGGTTTGGACAAAATGGATCCGAAGGAGAATGTCTCAAAATTAGATCTCAAAGCCGTTTACGACAAAGTAGACAACCGTTTCAAGCGCAACCAAAAAGAAATCCAAAGCGGTAAAAATCATTCGTCCTCGTTAGTCGCCTCCACAAATACTTACACGAATGGGAAACAGTCTAGTTCCAGTCAACAGCAACCGGACAATGTCACCAGTAGCGGAGCTCTGAGAAACCGAAAAAAGAAGCACAGCACAGACTCGAATTTGAGTAAAATGTCGGACAAAACGAACACGCAGCCGAAAGCTAGTCTAAGTCTCCTGGACATTTCAAAAGGGTTGGAGGAATCGGGCAGCTACAGCAACAATAGCAGTTCGGCGGTGTTGAAGAAGGACAAGGAGAACACGCCGGCGAGTGCGGGAAGTAAGAAGAAAAAGAACGGCGGAAACGGGCACTCGTCTCAACAGTCGTCACAGCCCGGATTCAAGAAAAAGTCTCCCACGCAGTCACACGACAACTTCTCCTTGAGTAGTCTGAACAAAAGCTCTAAGACTGAAGAAGAAACGAGCTCAACGACCACCGAAAGTTCAAATCCTGATGACGTTGCAATTAATTTACCCAACTTAGGCCCAGACAAGGAAAGGAAACTCAGTGAAAAAAGTTCAGGCTCAGGGAAAGACAATTCCACGAGTGGAAATTCGGGTTCGTCTTCTTTTTTGCTACATAAAAGATTATTTGAAACTTCGCGTGTCCTTTGATGCCATCAGCGGATATCTTATCAAAAATGAAACAACTGGTATAGAAAGCTATCGGTTAAAAATGTCCCCTGATTTTAGAAATAAACCAAAAAGTTGGTTTAAAATTAAAAATTAGGGGAAAATAATATGCAGACTGTGTTTTCTCACAAGTTGGTCCAGTTAGCGTAGAAAATATAATCTTCTAAAATTATATCTTCCCCAAAAGGGCTTTACCGTAAATAAAAAACGTCGAACCTGGATTCAAAACAAAATTATTATGGCACAATATTTTGTTTTTGATTCTATAAAATCAGGGTAGTATTTTTGAGGCACAGCATCCGATAGTATTACCTCGTGTTTCAGGAGCTGTATGATGGCATTGAAAACGCAAAGTCGCATTTGGCCTTTGAGTCATTATGAGTTTTGGTGATTGAGTAAGTTAAGTAAGTATAATAGTTAAGTTGTGGCTAATGTATAGGAGCTGGAGGAAGCAAACGTCGCAAGGACAAAGCAGTCGTCTCTCCCAACGTCATCAAAGAATCCTCGCCGACTGTGAAAGAGACTGGACTGCCCATCGGAATGAGTCCTGTAGAGGCCTACAACGACGAATCTAAGAAAAAGACTGCCGCCAAGAAGAAAGAGACCAGCTACAGCAACAACAGCGCGGGAAGAGGTGAACTGTTTATGTCTTATCACCCACTTAATTTGATGAGGACAATCAGTGAGCTGAATCAATCAATCACTCAATGCAATGTTTTACAGGGAGCATATCGCCGAAACCTGATATGGCCCTTTGGGATAGTCCCCGCCAATCCAATGGCGACGATTTCACCGAACTAGCTGCAGCCACGGAAGCCTTCGTCATGCAGCGGCCTCAAGGGAAAAGAAACGACAGCGGCGACTGTGCGGGCATGCAGATGACCATGGGCGGCGCCCTAAGGAATGTCAACAGTCCGAACGGCCACAACGTGTCCTCGATGCAGTTCATGAACAGCAACATCCCGCTGGGCCACCCCATGCAAATGGCAGGTCGGAGTCGGGGCGCCGGGAGCGGCGGGCGAGGAATCGGCGTTATAGGTCAGCCCAGAATTTCTCAGCAGAGCAACTTGATGTCTCCACCGCTGGGCCACCACAGCAGCAACTATGGATCTGTGCCGGGTACCGGGTCGGTGGCAGTGACTCTTGCCAACGGAATGCACCGCGTCCCTCCCGCCATGACTACAATGAGCAACTCGATGCACATGACGACCGGGAGACAGCACACCCCACCAGCAGTCAATTCCAACGGTACTGCTGGGTCTGCCGCCAAGTGGCACGGCGGCGACATTCTGCCCGACAACGGATGCGACATTTGGAAACGGATGCTGGTGGAGACCAGTTTCCCTCAGTACCGGACTTACGGGGAGCAACAACGGGCATTGTCTGAAATGAGCTACCCGACTGCCAGTGTTTCTGCCGCCGACAACTCTCCTTTCTCCACCGGAGGATTTGTGTCTCCGAGTGGGTACAACCCACCGGTGTCCACCATCGGACATGGCAGTCACAACTACAATCCCCGCATTTCTGGGAGTGGTGGGAATGACAATGGAGCTACTCCTGTCGGAGGCGGCCTGAGGAGTGATGGTGGGAGTGTGAGTCCCGAGGGAGCAGATACCAATTACATGGCCTACAATGGAGAACTGGCGTCGGAAGTGATCAATAACTTGTGGCAGTTGAACTCCAGTTTCGATACTCTCAAGAACCAGCCGCGCTCCGGAAATTTCTCAGCGCCAACAAACCCGGGGACAATGGACTTGCAACTACAGACCCATCCACACCCGCAGGGCCAGCCTACCGGACAGAAACCAGCCGCCGAGCAAAATTATCTTCAGCGCATGCGCTCCGATCCGACTCCTCGTCAAAGGACTTATTCATCTTCCAGTAAGTGTGAACATGGCGAGTGTTTTTGCATGATATGCTGATTACAACGGATGGGAGATAAATGACAAAGCCAAACACATTTATGTCCCTGAGTAAGAATTGTACTAATCTAGCATTGTTCCCTTACTTCAGATTTGTACACTAACACGCCACCGTACTATGGCGGGATGGAAGGCCCTGGATATCACTCAGTCTCGCAACTGCTGAACAATTTGTCTCGAGGAAGAAATAACTCGTTGGATGCGACTAAAATCGATTCCAACTTGCCCTGGACCTGCCCCGCCAACGTGTCGGCGGCGGCCAACTCCGCTGGAACGACGGCCCCTTTGTCAACATCTCCAAACGTGTCAGTGGCGGACACGAATGTCTTCTCGGAGTGGGGAGGGCGTCCGTCTGTGGGTCTGAGTGCCACGACCAGCGTGTCTTCGGAGCTGTCGCGGGATAGGGACGCGGACATCTGGGAGAGTGTGAGCAGTGTGGGCGGGACCACAACTTCAAATGCTTCCAAGTGGTCCACCAGCTATGGCGCTAGTCCCATTCAGAACAACTTCACGGATTCCGTGGCCGTCGGCTCCTCCCGTTCTCACCTCACTCCGAGAACAAGTCTCGTCGGCAACGGCTCTGCTTTCAAGGAAACCGGTTTTCGCAAAAGAGTAGAAATGGCACAGAATCAGCGGGAAGTCGAGGTCAGCCCGCAATCTCTTTGATTTTTGATTTGTATTCTCTGGATGTTGTTATGGAATGTTGGTTTTGGCGAGTTGCGTATTTCAGAACAGTTTCTTAGCACCTATATCACAATAAGGCGAACATAGCTCGAGCATTAAATTCGGTGTCGACGACGAATAGTTGCCAATTATACCCCAGAATGGGGATGGGAGGGTATGGAAATACTAAATGAACATTTTATGTGTTTAGGCGGGACTTGGGTTTAACCCCTTCACATCCGACATCTGGAACCAGTCGGACACGTCGTCATGGGGCGGGAATTACCGCTACTCGTCAAACGAATGATACCCGTATTTACAGTATAGACACAAGATGGAATATCTACGACGACTAAATACACGGCGTAGACATTCTGATCTTCCAAAGTAATTCATAAGCAACATCAAGAGTTCTGCCGACGCGGCGGAGTGCCCCATGAGATTCATACTCTGTAGGGCTACCAACAACAATAATATAAACAATAGCATCTTGAATAGCACTAATTGATGTAATGACATGTCAGAAGGGGAATGCACTTTTTTCTGTACTTCCTACTTAAATATTTATATGACGCCAAATAAAGAGCGGCGTGGAAATTGAAGCCTACTGCACTGCAATAATCAGTTGGTGTGATGACAGAAGCAGTTCATGCGATACTTATTCAATTCTTGTTTGAAGAAAGAGAGATTGAAAAATCGAGTAGGTCTACCATTACTTATACTCTAAAATTAGGAAAATATCGTCACGTTGATTCTTTTTGTGTAGTGATGAAGAGATAACTTATAGTTGATTTGCACGATTATGTAACTTACTTAGCCAATTTTGTAAAACTTTCATCCTTTCTTGCAAAGTTATTTGATTCCTATTCGTCGCTAACATGTAGACGACACACGAAATTTTATCAATCAATATTTTCAATATATAATTGGCTGAAAGACATAATTTACAACTTAAAGATACGATAATATGAGAATAGTGGAACAAATACTTTTATGGTTTGTTTTAATCGTTGTATTTTGTGAATTCATAAAAGGCGTACCAGTTGATGTAAAATGAGTCATTCTCTCACTCCCTCTCACTTATTCAATGTCATCATCATATACATACTTACATACAGGATGCGGAGCTAGAAACCTTGCATAGGGATTTAACGTGTAGATTACCGTGTGAAGAAATTTGGATGAGCGCTTGGTGCTGTGCTTGAACACTTATAATTATTGACAAGTCTGTAATTAAATTGATATCATAGTAAAAATACATTTGTTTGCTAATGCATGCTAAATGCCTATGAAAGATTTGGAGTGCCGCATACTCCTCCTATATGCATATGCCACCTCCTATACATATTTAAATACTTGTAGGTACTGGGTAGTGAATTTTGCAGCATTGAATAGACGAGTAGCCGAAGGTCCGCCATTTTCACTTATAACACAGGACAGGAACGAACCGGCAATGCATATACCTGTGTTATAGGTGAAAATGGCGGACCTTCGGCAACTCGTCTATTTATCGATGAACAGAGAACACGTCCCGACCTCCTTTTTTCCTTTTTTCACGTGGTCTACTACAAGTACAAACGCAACCCACTCCCTGTTATTTGAATCAGCTGGTTGGTTCACAAATATATATAACCAAATTTTTCTATTCACTGTTCAGCTACTGGCTCCTTGAATAAATATGCTGACTGGCAGAGAGTCAGGGGAGAGCAGTGGTTTAATTTCTTCACCTAAAACAAAGAAATGCACCTTCTTCTTCTGTGATTGATTATCAGAGATTTGAATTTAAGCTAATTGTGAAAATAAATAAGTTTGGATGTCATTTGATTTGTCATCTAGGGTCTCCGTAGATAATTGTCCTAAAGGGGTTGGGCTAATATTCAGGAAAGGGATCGAGTAAAATGGACATTCCTTAGTTTAATGACACATCTGGTGACATCGTACTGACAATTGGAATGTCTACGTCTACGATGTCCTTTTAACATAGCATATCATCCACACCCCCTATTAATTTATTTTTATAGCTAGCAGCTGAGCGAAGCTAGTAGGGCGTCTGACGCTCTAGGCTGGTTCTCTCGAACTTACCGAGTTCGATTCCTACCATTGGGACTGCTAGTTGGTTGTTATTTCGGCTCGGTGATAGTACGGGAATGCAACCGTGGATCAGGTGGGCAGAT
>JABASH010004549.1:0-13786 GCA_019776445.1 Tomocerus maximus | reverse complement strand
TATTTGTAACACCTGTACCTAGTGGAGTACCTGAAATGAGTTTGACATGTATCTGGTAATTTGTCCTACCCTCGTGAATCCAGGTTGGCCGTGGAATTGCTCATCAGACTTTGTATTCATAATATCTACGAATAAAGTATTAATAAATGCTTTATTAGGATATTTAGGGGTTTTACAGTTTGTACAATTGATACTGATACTACTACCGTACTACCTACGCATATAAATGATATTAATATTTACGATATTTATTTGATTTTTCTAAGTACTGCACAACCACTTAACAATTACAACTGCGCCGCCAATCATCAGCGCCGAAACCTTATCATCACCTTATTAATTAACACAACATAATAATATTATACATTTACATCCACCGCAAAAAGACGATCCCAAAGGGTTGCCAAGATGCGTCTATTTGCCGTGTTTACAACAATATTATAGGTAAAAAAGTATGACATGACAGTGTTAATACCATTTAATTTGCTAGATGAGCAACATTGTAGTACCTTTATGTATGTTCATTTGATTACCCTATTTCATTTCAAACGGAACATTATACAAAATGAAAATCTGATAACAATATGATCAAACTCCTGCATTGTCAGTACTTGACTACCAATCAAGAATCGGGGAGACTCAGACAAGATTACAGGCGTTTCTCTACCATTCCTAACAACCCCGCCTAATGCAATATGAATATAGTGAAAAATAAACGTTTTCATACAATATATACAGCTAATTTGTTGACTGCATACACACAAAACAAGAAGTAATTATTCCTAAAGTTCAATATTTCATATAATTGAAATTTTGATCAATTTAATTACTACTACCTACTACATATTATGTCCATGTCCAGGTGAAAAAGATTAGCGTTATTTTATTATATTGCTTATCATTAAAGTCTAAGATTTGTCAGGGTCCATTTTAGATCGCTTGTTGTCAGCAGACTGAGATCCTTGAGCATGTTGTTTTCTAACGCTTTTCAAATCGGACACCTTATAGGAAACTGATTGCATTGTACAGTCTGTATTCATAATGGGAACATTTTTAACTGGAGAATCAGCTTTGGCGTAACAAGGATTTTTCGCAAATATTGTTCCTTGGCTAGGACCTGCAGTACTAATTGCGGAACTTGCAGTTGTCGACGCAGCTGTAGATTTAATGCTCAGTGTTGGGAAGGACAGAGATGTTTTAGAGGGTTCGTAAATACCTAAGTGAGGTGGAGAGGGTTGAATAAATGGATTTGGGATTGTGCTCAAAACAATTGTAGAAGATGAACCCGGGTGATTTTTGACGGTCTTGGGAGTCTCCACTTTGACGGTCGTAGGCATGGAAGAGTTTAAAGTCCGCGGACGTATTGGAGAAGGAGATATCGATCGAGATTTAACTTGAGCCTTTCGTTGAATACTTTTAGTAGAAATTCCACTACTGTCACTTTCATACTCGGTACTCACATCTTTGTATTCCTCTTCGGAAGTGTCGTCGTCAGACTGACCATCGTCGAATTCTATATTAGGAATGTTAGGTAAGTTCTCCGGGTTCTCCCTTTCAACCAGGTCAACCACACAGTTGTAAATATGCTGTCGTTTCTTCAGCGTGACGGAACTAGGAAACCATGTCTTTAATTCTGTAATTACTGGGGGTCGAAATGATTTGATGGGGTTAGAAAAAAATGACTCTGCGAACTGAAGAATATACAAACCACAATCCCAAGAATTCGACTGTTGAGGAACATGAGGCATGCAGCCCGGCATAGATTGGGAACTATATTCTCTTGCAACACCTCTTTTCACCTTAAAAAAGAAGAGTGATAGATGTAAAATACGCACTCCACAATGTTAGACAAATATGTTTGAATTATCAAATATTTTTGTTGAATAAATCTCCATAAATCTTACCTTAAATTCTACACGAAGGTATTCTCGCAGAGTTGCATAAATCTTATTGCGCGGTTTTTGAGCCATAGAGTCGAATATTAAGATACATGGCTGCCGAATTCTAGGCAAAACGCCCGCTCCCGGTCTTTTCATAGCAGTAACTTTTTTAGTTTTACCTAATTCCAAGTTAGATAAACAATTTAGGCAAAAATTGAAAACTATACGAAAACTATACGAAAGTTCAGAACTATTACCTCGAGCCTTAGACCCTTTCGATTTTAGTTCAGATATTAATTCTCCACTATCCCTGTCGTACACACCGTCCAATAATGGAAAACAAATCACTGCTAAAATCCAATGGTCACTGAAAAAAGATTATTTTCATCAAAATATTCAAGTAAATAAGACGACGTCAAAAATGGACATTTATAAATATAAAGTAACTTACTTCTCCTCAATAGGCATTAGAATGAAATCATATTTGAAAATGTCTTCATTTTTTGTCCAACTAGCAACTCGAGCATGCCGTCTTTCATCAGCAGGAATTTTCAAATTATCATTCCTGGTTTTGTTAGTTAACGTAGTATAAAAGAAGGAGGAAAATATGTACGTCCGTGCTTTATCCTTATTACTCAAACTATAGCGCTTCAAATAATGAAGCCAGAAGTCCACAATTTGGTCATTAATGAACACCTCCTTTTGCAGACTCTCCAAGTCATGATCCTTCAGTTCAATACTCCAATCACACTTTAACATTCTAATAAACAAAATAAGTATCATTTTCAATTCACAAAATATCGGTATTTCTTGAACAATATGGTTAGCTAGAGGGGTAATTAGTCTCTAGTTACTCTTCCGTCACAATGCCTGTGAACTTGTTTAAAATAGGCTCCGCATTTTCAGAATTACCGCGTGCATGTACACAAAATATATAAGCGTACTGTAATGTAACCAAGATATTATTACCGCAAGACGGCCGTTTTTGTCGTATCGAGTTCACAAGCAAAATGAGCAAATTGTACATATTTTACATTACATTTAATAATCTATACAAATATCAACAAAAATCTGAAAAAAGTTCTCACCTTTTTCCTTCTTTCATCTTTATAAGGAATTTCTTCGAAGGTTTTCCCAAAGACTCTAATTAACACCCGGCGCTCCGAGGCTTTTAGTGAATGGACGACGCATACTGGAGAAAAGGTCGGAGAATCTTATAATATTTCGAGTTCGCATGCGTAGTGGAATTGCATTGCGTAGCGGAGTCCATCTAAATAGATGAGTTTCTTAATTACCCCAATTTTGACGAATAGCATGTAAAGGTATTACAGACGTTCAGAATACCTTAGTATGCTATTCTTCCAAATTGGGTACATCAGAAACTCATCTATTGGAGGTATGAGGATGTTGCCAATGCTAATGAAGACCATAGATCGCATCTTAAATATGGCAGGTTTGAATGTAGCAGACATCAGAGATATCTCTCTTTTATATGTATATGTCTATAGTATAGTAATGGATATACTCCAACATGTTCCATGTGTCTGTAAAAATTATTGTATGAGCATTATTTCCAGTTTCTCCATTTGGTCAACAGTTTTAGTTTTTATTTCAACCTGGCAAATAACCCATAGCACAAGTATAATTAGACACCTACAAGACTACTTATGTTATTTAGGTAGTTTTCCCCACGCATTTTTATTATAAGTACGCGCTCACCAAATGCATTTGTACTCTACATGTCTATAAAGTTTCCATTTTATAATTTTAATAATTTGGTTAAATATATCATCTAGAAAGGTCAAGAAAATGAAATATAGACATACCAAGACATAATCATGTAGCAATATAAATTACCATACCTTAACCTATGATTGCACAGTATAAACCTCCAGTTTCTATAGCACATTTAATGCGCGGTTGAGCCAGTGTGTAGTGTAGTCGTGTAGATATAGGCTATCAATATAAATATCCACAAAAGAATACGTATTTACTATTCAGAATTTCAAATGCATGATTAGTTTTGCATAGGTACTAGGTATTCATGCCACTGCCATGCCGCATGCATGTAAGTGCAATACGGTCCATGCTAAACGAAAAGCTAACTGTAAGGCGAGCATTTAGCATAGTTCATAAAGGGCATAAATATGCAAAGTGGCGTGATCACAACTCGACTCCCTATATGAATCTTTAAAGCAACTGCACCAAAAGAAACAATTCCTCAAAAACCAGACAAAAAGAGTTGGGCATGTGAAGAGTTGGTGCTCATATCTATATAGTTTTCTACAGGTTTACGAGCTGAGAAAACTCTGATCAGATCAGACATTCACAAGATAAGATCCTTCAACGAAACGAGCTATAGATAGCATTCAATTCAATAAAAATCCAATTTCCTCCCATTATGATTTTTAACACCAGACAATGCTAAAAATTAAACTACTATCTGTCCAATTTATTTGTAATTATAAAATAATTTCACTGATAGTGCGATGTGAAGACATAACCAAATCCATCCATTCAAATCAGAAGATTTTAGCGATGTAATGTGAAATAATGATCAATGTCCAAAAAATGTTTTTATTACGCCATGCACTTTCTTCAGATTTACAGAATACCACTGTCATCAATAATGGTTCAGACGATTATAATATACTATCAATGTCCATCTAATAATACTAAGTATTGATTAATGCCATTATACGGTAAAACAAAAGGAGACTTTGAAACTGTAGATTTCCCAACGTGAGCCTATAACGGAGGCTAGAAAAAGTCAAAAAAATTCGCGTAGACATATTTTTATATAAGGATAGAAGAAGAAGAACCATTTGCGAATGTAATGAATAAGTTGCAAGTCAGCCCTTCTGGAAACTTGGTAACTAATTTCTGTATGTATTATGTTCTAGCAAATGTAAAATGGACGGTTGACCCTTCTGAGAAAGAATTGTGAGGTAAAGAAGGGAACATCTCTCGCCATTTCGAGAATAGATTGTTAAGTTTAAAAGAGGAAGGTATTGACTTAGGTAAGCATAGGGAAGAAGAGCCAGGAGCTATTCTTTAAGCACACTTTATCCAAAGTTCTCGTAGGTGTACAGAAATACAGACGATATCATGGGATTGCTGTTGGTTTTACCCCAGAGATAATAGGATAGGATCTCCTGACAGTACTCGCACACACTGCGTGCACTGCCAATCAGTCTGAAGAAGTGCACTACATACAGGATGAGTAAATTGAGATACGTTAACATGTTGAAGCATTAGTAATGGAATACAACTCAAGAGAGTTTTGCTCAAGTTCTCCTCATGCATCCTCTGCACTTCAACTTCCCTTTTATTTAACTCTTTCTTGCTCGAGCCAAAGCAAAGAAATGTTAAGACTCATCCTCAGCAAGAACCAGTTGTCGGCAGGAGGTGAAAGAAGACACAAGTTGGGTCGTGCAAGATGCACATTTATTCGCTGAACGCAGACATATTCTACTCTCGGCCATACTCACAATATCCACAAAGTTGTGCACAATAAATGTACAAAATATAACTTTGTTTACAGTGAGCATTTGAAATTGAATTGCTAACCCCAAAAGTGAGTGCTAAAGGTTGAAAATGGGGACGCTCATAGCCAACTCTGGTTATTGACAGTTTACTGTTACTATTTACTTGTAATGCAATTCTCCCCCACTGTTATGCCTTCTTATCTTATGTTATGTGCATAATACTATAAAGTTTAACACATGTTTTTCAACATCATCAACTTTATGCTGTGGCGTTGTACTTGATTGAGATTCATACGGTTAGTACATTTTAATATTCTCAAATCATGCAGATCGAACTCATTTTTCAAGATGAGATGGATAGTTGCATTTGCAATACCCACCACCTCGCATTAAAAAGTGCATAATGAACGCCAGAATTTATATGACCTGACCTGTTGCTACCGATAATGTTCTTTACACAGTTCCGCAAAAACAATAAAAGTTCATCTTTCCGAAGCACATAGTTTCGTCTGCTGTCAACGTCTTGTTTGCCCGGGTTTAATATTCTCCCCAGCTTTTATTTACTTAATAGAAACGAATTTAGTTTAAGAAACCAGGAAGTTTGAAAATCTCAGATTTGTATTCGTTGAATGCGAAGAACATCCTAAGGAGTAGGAACAAGTAAGTCTGCCTTTAGTTATTCTGACTACTTCAGCTATTTTTAGGATGCTAATAGAAAGATATCTAGTACATGTAGCTTTAGTATTTGTTTTATTTATGTGTCTTATATCTCAGAGCCTGGTTTATATCTGTCAGTATATAAGTTGCAATTTACAAAAGCGTCTTAAAGTGGTCTTCAGCAATATTAATCCGCTCCTAGCATTCAGCTCCCACATAAATCCCATAAGCTCATTATTATTTAGCTTTCAAATGGAACTGGCATTTATTTTATGGTCTCCGATCTGCATATACTAATAATTTACTTAGTGACTTATTTTTTCTGTGCCATGATAATATGTCTGTCTCAAGTTGCATAAGTATTAAAAACATACTAAATACATCTATGTCGAAGATCTTCTTTTAATATATTCTCTTTCAGCCAATCAGAAATGATTTAACGATCTAAAACCTATTTATAATTTTTAAGCATATACCACTAAGCACATAAATACATTACTTTACTTAAGCAGTCATATAAACATACTAATAAGTAATAATAACAATAGCATCTCCTATTTCTACACCTCGTACCATGATCAAAAATTAAATGCATACCACTGCAAGGCAGCTTCAACCGGTCAGTTGCAGATTCACTCAATTTTGCACTTGTATACACTTAAATACATTTAACTCCAGCCTAATATGTCATTCTCTTTTATTTAAGTGCTATATTGGTTGGGATTTATAAGATAATCCTCATGTAATGTCATAGCCGATTTCCAAATCTCAAACAGTAAGATACTCGTTTCATTATTGCTCATTGCATTTCTATATAACATCTTCCATGAACACGGAGGGGAAATTGATACACAATAGTTGTGTCATGCATACTGGATAAGGTAGTGATAACACACCTGTACTTACAACTTTGTGTCCAGGACTCATTCAAATTCAATTCATAATACAAACAAAGTAATGACTAAGTCACAATATGTACATGACTATGACTTTGACTTATGATTTATCATCAAGGTAGCCTCATCAATGATGTATAAGGAAACTAAGTACAAATAGAAGATACATGACACTAGATACATATACGTACATATAAGGTTTGCCATACAAAGTTGGGTTTCTTAGATTTGCGTTATGGAACCAATTTTATACGTACCTAAAGTGGAAAATTTTATTCCACATTTATTTTGCTTGTGAAACTCCGTAATTGCATAAACAAGTCGCGACTATCGTAACAAGAACTTCACTATTTTTGCAATAAAATGGAATGGCTTATATTTGGTGAATAATTTGAACTTTCTGCCGTCGTTCTCCTTTATTGCACTGAGTTGCTATTCCGAAAATTTATCATATATAGTTGTAGATGCTCAAGCCAAAAGTTGATGCAGGTAAGTAGACTACGTTGTAGGTTATGAGCTATGACTTGAATGATTAAATACAAGAGAATGACAGTAGTAAGATATTATTACATGTTGTATACGGCCACAGCAATATTTAACTAATCATATTATATTATACCAGTATAACGACATAGAACCAGATTAGACTGCTAATGATGCACTCATAATAACTCAATCCCTAGCATATTATAGCTACATAAGCAAGCAATATTTAACACGATAATTGTCATTTAAAGACCGTAGCTGAAAGTAAACAAAATAACAATAATGAGCAAAATGAGCGGTTAAATAGAGATCTATGAAATACTGTAAAGTGCTGAAGTAAGCTCATTATGGATGATTCTGAGGCAGTTATCATCACCGTGTCACTTAATGAACACTAAAACCACGCAAACGCCAACACTGACTACATGCAAATTAAATGAGAATTAGAAAACATTAGTATTCATGTCGCTGGGGGTAATTAATGGACTCCTTTAGTATTATAGTCACCATTAGATCTACTTTATGGCCAATAAAGTTAAACTTAAAATATTTATTCCATTTTATGCTCCAAGGGAAATCTAAATAGAATTTAAAATTGGGGGTGATGCTCGCAAACTGCGTTGCATCCGACCTAAAACAATACGTACCTACTGGTTCTGCTTCATTTCTAAAATGCATTTGCAAAATTCTGCAAACTTCGTATACTGCATCATGACATGACCTTAGAGTTGAATAAGGTTTATGTACACAATTGCGTGAAGTTTACGTTAGATCCTAAGCAAACTTGTGACACTGAATTAGCAAAACTTTGATTTCTATTATGGGGCGTGTAGAGAAATGGACTAGTCTGACTGTCTGACTCTGACTGATTCATATAAATGAGGAATAAACATTGAGACTACTTCGTTGCACTGAATTACTACAGATAGAACGAGAACACCAGACGATAACTTAAATTAATTACGTTGTTCTTTATGACACAATTGGAATATAATATTGAGAAAAGGCCATTCTCTCTTTCAAAGCAATGATTTACTGACAACTTTGAGACATTTTGTTTCTATACACACAGTCACAGTATAGATAGTAAGTATAGTGCGACCAGTTATCTTGAAACGTGAAAATTGGGGGAAGATGAACTTAACGATTACCTAGTACTACAAACAAAAGCGTTTGTATGGAGTAAACAAAGACAGTATAAGAGATATGATATTTGGCCATTTAATGTATTCATCACCGCTGTGATATTTTACAGAGAAACCTACCCAAAAAAGCTTATCACAAAATGCAGCTATTCATTGGCAATTTATACATATTTAATTTTATTACTAAATACATATCCAATGCATCTCTGTCTCGCTGTATGACGTGGCTTTAGTTAAATGAGAGAGGTTGTACTACAACAGCCCATGAGATTGTTTTTCTGTTAATGTATTCACCTTTTGATGTCCCACTGTACAATTGAGTCAAAGTTCATAGTTCGATTCTGTGATTTGAGCGATATTGATTTTCTTATTGAAGGGCTATGAACTCCGTGCAGTCTTATATAGATATTTGTGATCTTTAATGTATCCTGTAAGAACTGGATCGGATCAGAATACCGTTAGGCAGTTCTATTGTGAAAGTCAATAAAATAATCGAGTCTCTCTAATTATGCAACAATCAATTCCATTAACAATAGGAGACTTCCTTGATTTATCGCTATTCAGTTCACTCAGACCGTTTGTCAATATAAACAGATTTCAATTGACAACGGTCGACGCGACGATTGACGACAATTCCATTCCGCCTTGCCAGACTCTGGTTCGTTAGTCATATTATAAGTTGTTATGATGACGGGGGCGATGAGTGAGATTGTTTACTCTTAATTACATGCATTATTATGGTGCATCGCCTATGTAACTCTACTATTTAAGTTTGTCCACATTATTTACATTCTGTAGCAATAATGTGATGCAAAGGAATAAAACACTCTAGAGCCAAGGTTTACATTCAATTACCTTCTTCGTAGGAGATACGGGAGATTAGAGTAAATGCTGACATCATTGAAGAATCTACTTACTTATTGACAAATGTGAGCTCTAATGTCCCAGCCATTTTTAAGTGAAAACAAGTAATGAAGTGCCATTTTAATCTTACGTCTATTGCATTCAATTATTGTATTGTACACTCTCATTAATGAATCGCACAGTCTTTGTAAGGAATTTGTTTAGAGAACCATGAGTGAAACCCAGACTTGCTCAAGATTGAATTTGTCAATTTACAAATTGGTTAGGTAAGGTTATACGTACTCTTATTTAAGTTGCATTGAGTAATAAATCGTCTCCCACGGACTAAAATCCTAGATTCAGCCGACCTTACCATTTAATTTGCCAATTTATTTTCCGTACTCCAGTTAGCTCACATATGTTCAGATTAATCGTTTTGATTTATTTCACGGTTAGTAAGAAATCGGATCTTGCTGCGCTTATCAGACTCCTTGCTATCTATACTGCATGTACATACTCCTGCAAATATCAACTGACAAACTCTTCGGGTTGTATTATGTTTATCAATTCAAGATTTGTTAAATAGGCTTTCTTTATGTATTATCAACTGCATTATGTAGTAGCACTTTCAAAAACTGGTTCTGTCTCAAGTCTGACTGAATTGATTTGATGGATCGACGAAGACGAACATGAACGAATCATAACTGCACAAACGGAATATGTATTTGAACGTATTATTACATGTCCCAACTTGATATGTGAATAAATTGTGCATTTTACATCACGTAGCTATGAAATTGTGTAGATAAGATGTTGCTAATATGCCGTAGGAGAAATAAGTTAGGTCAAGCCCTAGAACCGCCAGCCAAATGTATTCTAGATTGCCACTTTCACATTCACTCACTGAATCCATTCATATCGAGACTCTGCACATGGAGATCACTTGACGACCGAAACAAACACGATAATTGTAATGTATTATAATCACTTAATCATAGTCTTAATTTAAACTACCTTTACTTCGTTTTCATTTTGTGTTCAAGGCTTCTATCCTAGCGTTATCTCCGAAAATAGATCCGCGTTACTCCATGGATGATCTAACTGTATAAACAGACATCTATTCTTTCTACGTATTTACAAGCCAAATAAATAATTTTTATAGTATTTCTCACAGGTATTAATGCTTTACACTATATAATTATATCACAATACTATTATGCATAATTATATTATGCTGACATACATAATACATTTTTTGCAGAGATGCGACCGACAGGACCTGAAATCAAATGAGTATACGTCTCTCAGTAACATACGTAACATGCATACATGTGCGGTAGTCTGACAATGAAAGTGTCCCAGTCTACATTTCATCTAGTCATGGATATGCATCATTGTGAAAATTCGCAGTTGGTTAAACCTGTGCTATTGGTGCATGCACGTCAGAGATAGTAAATGCAAGGATATTCTGATAAATCTCGGTGTATCTCTTTTGTATACAAATACTAAATATGTAAACATCGTAGTAAATTCAACGTGACAACGATATTTCATGTCATTTGTCATATCTACACAAAAATTTCACCCTTTAGCCCAGAATGAGCCTCTCGAGAGTACACAACCGGAAAATACCTCATCATGTAGATTTGATTGGTTATGATGTGTTGGATTCTGAACGGAGTCCAGAAATGTCGAGTGGAATGGACTTACTCAATTCAGATTTCGTCTGTCAAATACTACCCACGCAGTTTCCAGATTCCGCTCTGCCCTATCAACGATTCAATTTTAATTAATGCACCACAACAGGTGTACTATGTGCACACTAAAATGATGTCAAATGTGTCGAGACTCTTTATATATCAGCCAAAGCAGGTGCATTTATATTCATGCTACATTTTCTACTTTATGTCAATTCTAATGCACATACTGCTAACACTTACAGACAGTTAGTAGGTAGTAGGTACCAATAATTTTATTTTTGGTTCCCGTACTAGATAACCTAATGTGAACTTTTGTGTAGGTATCTAGGTAAGTAAATTACTATTTGCTTGCATCACCCGTGTGGTATAGTTAGAGATCAATAGGCTCTTTAAATATTAATATCTATTAGGTAGGTAATTCACTTTAATTCTGCACATTTATTGAGCACATCTCATCCTTGCCAAAATGTACTCAGTACAGAAGTAGTTACGTATTTAGCTTATCCACCAAATAGATGAACCATATAATAAATTCGCAGAATATAATTGTAGACGTTTTGGCAAAAACCTTTTTTGTGTATCAAAAAGCATGAATTTGGTGTTAGTTTAAGATGATGTATATTATAAATGTAGTTATACACTCCACGCATAATTATGCATTAATGCTAGCAGAGTGACTTGTAAATGCATTTGTTTTATGTGTCTAGCCTGCAGAAATTATTATGATTGCCACCTCCATTACTGAAACCTGACAGGACAGTTAAACGTTGCAGTAAGAATTTTAGCTTTTGGCTTTCATATAACCGAATTCCTGCAAATTACATTTCACATTTCAATAATTGATTCAATATTGCTTTTTGCTGAAAAATATCAAGTTATATATTAGTGGTGAACTTGAAAACTTGTCAAATTGTCTTTGCCCGTTTTCAAGGGAATTGTCGGAAATTATTTTTATCGCAAGGTCAACAGTATTCTCAAGACGTTCGTTTTGCGGAGGGCTGAGTGCGAGACACTTACCCATAAAGCTTAACGTTCAGAGTTAGATACATATACTCACATGTGTATGTACTATAAGAAACGATTTATCTTCCTCTCTTGCAATTAATGCATTCCCCCACAACTAACTAACTTTTTAACAGACTGAACTTATTTACAACTGCGACTGGCATTGTATGAAATTGCTTTCTACTACTCCTGTCTGTAACATTTACTATGCAGCTACATTTTTATTATCATTGTAGACCAAACACTTCTAGGTATATTTATAGCAACTACAATTCTGCACACTTATCTAAATATTTGCGTCATTTAGATATTTTTGAAAATTTGTAAAATCTGAACCATGTGGGATTCCATGCAAAACGGTTTAAATTGTTCTTCCGTCCTAAACCATTCAAACACAATTAAAATAATAACACAGCAATGTAATCTAGTATGTAGTAAACTCGGTACAATCATTAGAGAAAGGCCTATCAAACTTAAAAACGTGGAGTACGTACATATCCTGGAAAAGTAAGTAGTAGTTTAGTTATATTATGTCAATATAAGTAATTACTTGTATTATATTATGCAACAACAATGAAGTAATATGCCAACCTTGCTGTTAAGAGGAAACTTATACTATTTTAGCAAACAATATTCTGAAGACAGTCATTTCCATTGTCAATGTTAAGACACATCTGCATAATCATATACACATAAATAGCTATTTACTACAGATAAGTAAATACTAAATGGAATAATATGACATAATATAGGTAGACCAAGAGTTCTGTACTCTTCTGCTTTAAAATTGTCCGTGAAGTACATTCTTGTTTTTTGTGACTTGAGGTAGGGAATTATGGCAATTGCTTATTAGTTGGTGCAGGCAGCATTTACAGAAATATGGTAATTATAATAAGCTGCACTCGTCGGGGTAATTTTTATTCTAGTATTCGTTAATGAAGCTAGAAAAAACTCGACAACGAGATGATTAAGAGCATTTTCAATTATAGTTCATCATGCGACATTCCAAACATTCATATTCAGCACCAATTAAAATACAAACAACCCATAGGTAAATCTAAATGGTAGTAAGGACAGAAGTTGGTAGACAGAGCAGACAATATTAAGACAGCTACTTACTATATTATATAAATACATAGGAGATCTGAATAAAATGAATATTCTTCAGTAAAGGAATTATATACGTTTACTACTGTTTACGTGCTACATAGTACTATCTGGCACAACAAATGTTCATTCGAAATATTTCTACATAAACATGGGAGAACACATGCAAGTCTCATGCTTGATGGATATAGTAAATGTGACAAAGTCATTCATTAATTATTCATAGAATGCCGACCAAAGAGTAATGCTCTAGTACTTATTTATACGTATATAAGTATCCGTATAATGTTTAAAATACACATAAATCATTACTGACGGTAAAATACCTGATTCTAATTACGTTTTACTATATGACTGCGAAATCTCCATTAAAATTAAAGTAAATGGCTACAAAGTCTATTTTTGTCCATTCTGTTTCTGCTGACTTGTAGCAAGCCTCGAAAATCTCAATAGTTATCAATATCTGTACATCGTAACACACGAAACAATTTTAAAAACAAATATAGCAACAAAATTGATGAGTATAATCAAGCATCATTTGTGTATTAATACATCGAAGAGTATAAATTGTTTATTATC
>JABASH010004548.1:0-13792 GCA_019776445.1 Tomocerus maximus | reverse complement strand
GTGATATGAAATCTATTATTATTGATTTCGTTACACTACGTCTTTTAATGGAACAATACAAGTTGATTTAGACATATAATAATATACTAATGATTGTAATGATGTACGTTATCTGCTGTACTTTGATAAGCTAATAGGAACTGTATTAATTATTATGGTTTCCTAATTCCTAAATCATCTATGACATGTTTTAAGAAGAATTTGAGACTGTAATTTTAAGTGTTACAGAGGAAATGATTATATAGAGGTAAATATTATACTTCGGATTTTTATACTTTTATAGCTTTATAACTGTATTTTTTCATTTTGTCTTTTAGATGTCTTCACCGCACGTTGGCATGAGTAGTGTCGAGAGCGATGCCATGGCGCTGTTAGCGCTGAAATCCTCTCCAGCCTCTCCACGTCGTGTTACCTGGCCATCCGATATGCTAACAAAGCATCCAGTCGCACGATTAGAAACCAGAGATTTTGAATATTTAATAAGAACAAGAAAAGTTTGCGTTGGACGAAACTCTTCGTCTGGAACCGTTGATGTAAATATGGGAAACTCGTCTTTTATATCCCGCCGACACGTAGAAATTCGATATGAAGCCCCAAATTTTTATATGAGCTGTCTGGGCAAAAATGGAATATTTGTTGACGGAATATTCCAGAGAAAAGGACCTTTCCCTTCTCCGTTACCGAGAAAGTGTTGTTTTAGATTCCCAAGTACAAATGTCAAAATATTCTTTGAGTCGTTGGTGATACTTGAAGACGATATGGGTGACGAAGATACTTTGGAAGATAACCCGTACAATAACAAACTTTCATCCGGATTAGATTTCTCATCTCGTCATAGTATGCAGTATGGTAACCATAATTCAGGACCTCAACATAACTCTGAACATTATTCAAATAATTCTACTACTTTCTCAATCCCAAATTCAAATAATCTTGTCAAAAGAGAAAAGTTAGAGATGTCGGAATCTCCTCCGCCTACGCGGTATGGAAATAGTGCAAGTCCAGGTTTGCAACAAATTTCTATGAATAATTCAGCTGGAAACGTTCAATCAAATAGTAATAATGGAATTACCGCTAATCGACTTGTGGTAACTAATGCGGGAAATATGTCCGGCACTCCTACAAAAAATAATCACGCAGTTACCCCATTGAAAATTAACATCCCTGACCCTTCAGAAGCAAACTATAGTAGTCCCTTCCCTTCACCAACAGGGACTATTAGGTTAGCATTGAATATTTATTATGGTTATAGCTACAAACCTTATAAGGATTCTTGTTTTTCAATATACTTATGCTTATTTTTGTATATCTTTCAGTGTACCCAACTCATGTCCAGCTAGTCCAGGCAGTGGTTCATCTCGACGTAATATTGGAGCTGATTTACAAATGGCTTTTCATGCTGTCGCTGCACGCTCTCATGGTATTCACGATGATAAACATGAAGTAAGTTTCTCTTTCAATGATTTAAGAATGTCGAGTAGATGGATTTATTATTTCTAGTATTGTTGTTTTTCAATGTCCTTATTACAGTGACGTGTAGACGTGAGTATTATGGTAAAGTTTAGTAATTTTCCTTATTTTTGTCAAAACATAATATAGAGCAGTAAAATGATTTAAATATGTTAAATAATGTATTTAATTTTATTATATAAACACATATTTTATTGTGTCATTTTGTAATAAGTATTTGTAAACAAAAGTTGGTAATACTCGTAAAATTGTAATTAACGTTCAGTATTTGTATGTAATATTATGACTATGATTTTAGGATGACGGAAAGCCGCCCTTTTCGTATGCTCAGTTAATTGTACAAGCTATAGCTTCTACACCGGACCATCAATTGACGCTAAGTGGAATATACTCCTACATTACCAAAAATTATCCATATTATCGAACTGCTGATAAAGGGTGGCAGGTAAGGGAACATTATTCTCAAAAATTATTAGGCTTTATTGTCTTAAATAGCTGAAAATTGATACTTATTTTTCTATGGAATCTAGAATTCAATCAGACACAATTTGTCACTAAATCGCTACTTCATCAAAGTGCCTAGATCACAAGAAGAGCCCGGTAAAGGATCTTTTTGGAGAATTGATCCACAATCTGAAGTCAAGCTAATTGATCAAGCTTTTCGCCGTCGCAGACAAAGAGGAGTTCCTTGCTTTCGAGCTCCTTTTGCTCTTTCGTCAAGGTAAATCCAGCTGAAATTATTAATGTTCGATATGATTCTTAAATGACAAATATTGACATAGATAGATAGATAGTTTATTGTTCATAAAAGGGCCGTAGCCGACAACAAAGTTAAACAGTTACAATTTTGTTTAGATAAAGTTTACTCGTTTAGTGTCCACGATCTTAACTTAAGGGATTGTGTGATGTATGAATGAATTTTGTGACATATTTATATTTCTGTGGAGAAAAGGTATCCTAATTACCGTACGAGACTATTTTGTTGAAGTTTGTATTAGCTAATCTTACTTGTGCGGTCGTTCTTGACAAATTGTACGATAGGTATACCGCTTTCTTAGGAGAACTTTCGTTGCACTTAGGATAACAAGGTAGGTAGAACCAAGTAGTCTACGTTTGTCTTCTTCAAAGCACTGGTTCTCGGCCGTTTTTATGACAAATATTGACATATATATTTTGATATTTTAGAAGTGCACCTGCTTCCCCTACCCATTTGGGAGGTTTGACAACTCCGGATTGTCTGTCTCGAGAAGGTTCTCCGGGTCCTGATTTTTCTGATGGGTCTCAAAGTGGTGGTGGGCACCATACCTCGATATCTCTCCACTCTCATCATAATCACAACCACTCATCTGGTGCAAAGACAAGTCAATCTGCTCCAGGCTCACCAAAAGGTTATTTGATTTTCAAGTTAGTGTAGTATTTAAAAGAGTATAAATGATACATTTAAATATTTATTTATAGGAGCAGTGAGTACGGTAATAATCGGCGGGCCAAATAAGAACAGTGGAACTGTAATAGCAATGGGCAACTCCCACCAATTCTTGCCAACTCATGTGTACACATCGGCTTCACCTCCATCGTCAATTTCTAGCAATTCTAACGGAACTTCTAAACCTATCAGCGCATCCGAACTGAATTTAACACTAAACGGTGCTGATGGTGCCAAGTCAGTGATTTTGCATAATTCTGCAGGTAATTAACACAATTAATTATTGTGACCATTTATTGATAATTTAAAGTTATTTCACAAGTATGTATTATTTTATATCTTTAGCCGGAGGAACGGGTACACTAGTTGTCTTGAGAAAAGATGAGGACCTGAGTAGTAAATATCCCCCAGGACAAACAATAATTGTCCGCACTCCTAATTTTGGGTGAGTTGGCGATTAGCAATCCGTTATTGCATTCGCAATGGATACTTAAACTTTAATGGAATTAAAATAATTACTATAACTATAGTATATAACTAAGCAGGTTAAAATTGTATGGATTTTTTTCAGAACTCCATCGACACACTATGTTCAATCACCAAATGCCAGTACATTTTACACACCCGTGGCTAGTACAGTTTCTAGTGCCAGCAGTGTAGCTACTCCATCTGTCGATAATTCAACTATAATTGCTAGTAGCACCATGAATTCAAATTCTTCTCCACCGACATCAACTAGTGAATCAACTAAGGCCACAACAAATTCAAATAACAATAATGGCAACGGTGTTGCCCGTGGAAGTTCTCTTTTGTCGGATGACTACCAAAATTACACAATGCAGCGGATCATTACGGAAGCCCTAGAGCGAAGTAACGTTGGCTGTAACAACAATAGTAGCCCTTCTAATAACACTAACATTAGTCTTACTAGCATTAGCAGTAATAGCAACAGCACAGGCTCTGAGAGTCCTGAAAATTTAATGAGCAGGAAACGGTCTCCTTGTAGAGAGCCAGTGATTGAAAATGCAGAAGATCAAAATAACCAAAATTCGGCTACTAAGCGAATGAAAGTTTAAATTTACGTTTTGTTTTTTGTTTTAAATGGTTTATGTTTTGTTCATGCATATGACGAGGCTGAGCCATGCGTACGTGCTTGATTGTTAGGCTTACTGTTAAGTATAGTAACACTGTAACACTTATGCTGCTATCTCTAATCTTAGCAAGACAGTGATAACAGCTGTACATATATATGGTTACTGCAATTTCCTATGGGTGTACCAAATTCCTTTAATTCATATTTTCAGAACACATCCTTTAATTCATGGAGTTAAGTCTAATAGCATGCTTAAGTTTAAAATTGAATTTAGTTACTGTTACTGTATCTGAAGATCTAAAGTTTTCAATTACTTTATTAACCTTTTGGTGGTTGCAGATATTAACTATTATGGAACTGAGGTTGAAAGCTTTATGTAATAAAACAAATATTGGTGGTGCAGTAACTTATGATCGCATAATAGTAGACTTGCTAGTAAGTTACATGGTTAGTAACTCTGTTAGATTTTTATTCTAATTCAAATACGTCAATGTTGTCGACTTGTCATAATCTGATTCAAAAATTATTCAGGCACTTTAACTCATTAATTGATTAATATTATTAGGTTAAGCAGATCACTGTGAATGTAATTAATAAACTCAGTATAGTAAACCTGGTGATGTTGGCTAACAGTATGAAAACTACACAACGATAATTTAAACAGTCAGTGTTATCGTATAGTTTCCGAAAAATAATATTTCATTAACATTGACGATACGCGTGCTGTGCAATACGTGTCCTTAGGTAAGATAGATAGGGAAATCTGATGATAATTCAGTCTCGTTTCTGATGTACCTAGAAAGTCTGTAGCGCTATACTAATATCGTCGTGAAAGTCACATTCGAAAACTGAAACTATAGTTTGTGTCGGTGATTCACATGTTAAACAAAAGAATAGCTGTAGTAATGAGAGGTAAAGCATGTAACGTGCAGTACTTGTTGTTATTCATATACTAATTAAATGTGTAGGAGGATATGTTTGTGTGATACTAAACATCCAGAAGAATGCCAGCGAAGTTTCATGGTTGGTTATAGTTAATATTCAAATCCATATCAAGAAATAATTATAAATTATTCAACATGATTCCAAGATTTTTCTGTAATAATGCAATATGGGGTAGGAAATAGTTTTAGCAACTGATTAATTGTGTCAAATTATGTTTATCGATAACAATTTGGAAGTTATTGACATTAGGTACTCTCTCTTATCCTATCTCTGTTAAAATTTAAAATTAGTGTTAAATAATTACCACTTATGTCAACGTTCTGTTTGTTGAGAGTCCCTGTTTATTGCTGTTAATGAAATTTGTATTTAAGGTTAGCCCAAGTTGAGTCAATCTAATTTTTTTGAATGCTACTTGCATGTCAAGTAATTGTTCCTGCTAGAAAATATTTTATTAAAAACTGACAAGTTAAAGTTTCTTTTAGTTATCTGTACTGATTATAATCGCTGAGAAACGGTATTACCAAAATTAATGAACATGGCCATTTAAATTCTCTCTTTAAAGTTAATAATGATATAACCAATGACTTCCTGAGTTCTTTAATATCATGTCTTTTTATTGTTTTTGTTTCTGTAAGTTATTAATTTGTATCCCATCCCTTAGGAATTATAATATAGTTATAGATCATAGTTAATTGCATAATTTAGATTAACTAAAGTAGTATTTACTTGGTATTTACCAAGTAATGATTTAGGTACCTACTCAATAAAGCTACCTGTATTGTAAATGATAATATTGTGTAACTACTGAACAGTTATGTATGCAGTAGAACGAAATAATTTCTCAAAGCTTTTGTGACTGCCAAAGCAGCGTTGATTCTGTTAGCAAATTATTAATTAAAGTAAACGTCAAATGTAACAATGTGTGGATTTAATTGTGTTAGCTGTTATAGGGTGTGGTAGTCATTAAATGCATAATAGAGAAAGGTGGAAAAGAATCGTACTGCTACTTACAGTTGTTTTGTTGGTAGGAGATGGTACGTGAATATAGGTATACTTATACAACTATTGTGTATGGACTATAGATATATGAAAAGATTATAGATATATGTTCACACATCCCATATTTTTGTTTTTATTGTAAAATCTTAAGTTTGCTGTTAACTTGTAGTTATATAACTAAATGACTATTAGTGCATCTTGAAAGTATTATGTTATCTGTATATTGCACACTTAACTCAGTAAATATAGATCAGATGGAAAACATACATTACCTACTACTAAATATACAAGACAGACCAGAGAGTGAATTGTATATTGACTATAATAAAATGTAGGTAATAAGTGTGAAAGGAAAATGTTTATTTGTAGTTATCTTGGACTACAAGCAAGCAAGCTAAACTGTGACAAATACAACACAATCCAATTATTATAATTCAATGATACATTACCTGTGCTTGCAACAAAGTTAATAATTCAGTACAGAATAGATAAGGAAAGGAAGAAGTGTTGTTTCGCCAGATGGTTTACCTGATCTACTACATAATATTGAAAAATACGTATAAAGGTGTGCCGAATACTGATACCATAAGGAATTACTACTACATATTATACTTCGTCTCTAATCTTAAAAGATGTATTGTCAAACTAAAGTTGTAGTACTCAAGTATTCAAAATCGGTTAACTGTCTACTTATATGGAGTGGATTCACTGAAGAAATCAAATAAATGCATACAAATTAGATGTAAAATTTACCATCTTATTTTTTTCGACTCTCTATACCTCATACAGTTATATACTAATTTAAAAAATACATAAATTATCTCTACAGAATCTCTGTCAAAAATACTGCAAGCATGGCTGTCTGTCCGCTCTCCACGGGTGACCATTTTTTGCATAAGAACTTTTAAATTGGAGAAGTTTGCTCTTGAAAAAGTCTCTGTAAGATTGATGTATAGTCCTATGCTTGCAGCTGTATTATTGGTCTCTCCACGGATGACCATTTTTTGCATAAGAACTTTTAAATTGGAGAAGTTTGCTCTTGAAAAAGTCTCTGTAAGATTGATGTATAGTCCTATGCTTGCAGCTGTATTATTGGAGGGCTTGAAATTAATTTAACTCACCTGAGATTATTACCTGGCACTCATTACTAGTAATAGCTGCTATTTTTAATAAAACAGACAAAATTAAATTCAGTGCTAAAAATAATATATGCTAATTGACCTATGTCTAAAGTCTAAAGTCTAGATAAATTATTAGTCAAAGGAGGATTTTATAACATTTTACGTACACATAGCGTCTTAAATTACAAACGCGTACTTTGATGTGCATGTGTGTCAGAAGATTTCACAATACATGTTTAGAATTCACTGCATCCTTCCTGTATTCCTTTGTTACAGAGAGTTATATTGCCATGGAATGTAATTTCGTGTCACTCTTCCTACCGGGGAATTTTAGTGTGGTTTTGTAATTGCTAGGGAAAGTAATAAAGATCAGAGAAATTGGAGGTATAGGGTTGGTATTACAATGGTGATCTGTGTAGTGATAGAAATGAGTGAGTTTTAATCCCGTTTGGCAGTAACTGTACGTTGACGTGATCCTTTGGAGTGGGAAAGATGTAAATGATCATGTAGGACGAGGACTGCATTAGATCGGAAGCCAATTTTAGAAAACAGCAGGGATTAAGGATCCAGTGCTATCTGTGAAGTAGTAGATTGAAAGGATAATAAAGTCTGCGGAATATCGTGCAAAAGAGTTTTGTAACGACCAAGGTTGCACTGTGTGCGTTGATACCGTATAATGTCTTGTCGTATTCGCATTCTCACTCTTCTGCCATTATTTCTAACCCAGAAAAGCTTTGTTGGTTCCGCGAGACTACTACTATGACAAGAGAGGAAAGCAATGCGAAAAGATTACGCAGACGCTATAGGGAAAGGAAAAGAAGAAAAGCGTTTGTGTTCTTCTCTATTCTCTTCTTTTCTCTGCAGGACGGGAAGGGACCGTAAGGAAAGCATTTCGTCATTTGATCTCATGGGCTGTAAACGCAGTTGTGCTCTTCTAGTGATACATAGTAGTAGTAGACCACGCTAATATCTACTATCTCTATCCGGGTAAATAGCACTAAAGTAGTGCTAGAACAAGAACATACTACTCACTGCATTTCTCATCGGGTGCTCTGCTTTCATTTTCGTTGCAGTAGTGGAGTCTTTAGTTGGTTGATCTGATCTCGGATCCCACTTTCTCTGCTTTCCCTCTGTCCAATTTGAGTTTAGTTTGCCTTTGGAATCAGACGATCGAACAACGTTCAGAGATTCACCCGCATTTCCGTTCGTTCACATCGCTCTTCTCTCCTAGTCTCTCCGGACTCACCTTTACTTTATTTACTCCCGCAGTAAATCATTCATTCATGTGCTTCGTCATTTGGGAGAATCCTATACCTGAAAATCTACAGAAGATATTGTCTTCTTTGTTATAGCTGCTACCATCTCAAAAAGCCTTTGGTGAGTTGGCTTATCTGTATGTACCCCAATTTCATTAACAGTTAAACTTGGGTTAGTAGATGTTCTGAAATGTGGATGAACTCAAGCGTGTTTTAACTACATTGACGTGAATCTTGCTCTCTGAAGAGAGACTATACAGTTTATTAAGTGTATTTACAACTACTACCATGTAGTAGTAATACTATTTATTATTTTATATCTGCAGTGCACTCAAAACGACATATCACGACTCTATATAGTTATTTACTACCAGAGAACTATTATCGTCGACTTGTTCTCTAAAGCCTTAGCATGCAATATAGAAACGTAAACTGACTGAGTGTGTGAGGATTAAATATCTAAAGAGTTTATGTCTGATGTGCTCTGAGCCACATTACATAGAAATGAGCACTCGAATTTTTATTTTCCCTAGAGTGAAAGTATTGAAAGCGAGAAGGTACAGATAGATGGATTTCAAGCTTCAACTTGTCATTTTTCATCCGATCACATTAACTAGAATCCAAAATACTCAGATTTCCGTGGGAGAGAGCAAAAGGAAAATCTAATTTTTCTTTTCTACCAGCCGATGAAAACGTCAACTTACTAAACATGCAAGATAGTTAAAGTGCGAGGTGCAATAGGTCTACCGTGAATTATTTAAGTACGTGTGTGTGAATCAGTGAAAGTATAGACACCACTACAGAGTGAATATTACGTGTGTGACTCTAGACAGACAGAAAGAACACGCTGACGTCAGTCCTTTTTCCTCTCCAAGAAAGAAAACCGGCACTGACTTTGGATTTGGATGAGATTTGGTGAAAGCTCAAGATTTCATCTCCTTATTCTTTTACTCTCTTGAGTTGACTTGAGTTGAGTTGTCTGTGATAGAGTGGTGATTTCATTGTAAGTACGGTTGGAGCTCATGCTCTTCACAGAAAATTCTTACCGAAAGCTTCCAATACTTGTCTAGTGTTGACAGGGTTATGTATACCTGGCAGATTCCTTTTCTTTCCTATAAGTCTTAAAACTATATCTCTCTTACTGTGCATATAGCAGCGGAATTCTTATAGCTTTATTTTCCCTTGTTATCCTGAATAGAATGCTAATGCAATAAAATTGCAATGCAGAACAGAGATGTTACGTAAATACTAGCATTAACGTCTGTGGTATTCCACTCATGAAATCAAACTTGAAAGAGAAATGCACATTTGACAGAAATAATACATGCAAATACCCAGAATAAAAATGAGAAAACACCGAGAAAGTTGTTTGTATGTCTATCTCGCAATTTTCTCCCTGTAAATTAATAAAAAGGGAACCTGTCACACGAAATTGCTGCCATTGTCAAACATGTAATTTATGCACAAGTCGACATGTTGTGCGATAGAAGAAAAGGAAACTGAACCGAGACTCCCTCCAACTGTTTAAGCCCAGATTGCAAGTAGACTGTCTATAGCACATCAAACAAAAGCCACCAACTACACCACACTCACATCCAACTCAGTATCATATTTTACAGGCTCTTGCTTTCACCTCATGGAAACACTCACCCGTATTCAATTTACATCTTTACTCGTCGATGACCCATCTCCCTAGTACGTTATTTACGCCTCAACAGTTTTAAACATGTTCTAGGCATGTAAACCAATCTCGACATGATTCACAATCCCATTTATTCAGAACTTATTGATAACAATACTCCCATCTTTGATCTGCATAATAAGTTCCATCATATTTTACGTGCACATTCATGCTTAACACCTAGTAGGTATACTTAGCGTTTTAGTATACACCTAAAAATTGACATTAAAATATCTACTTTCACCAGATGGTAACTACTATTTCCAGTTGAGAGGATTTTTTTCTGCGGAAAAAGGTTGCTCTGCTTGAAGAAGTCTAGTTTTGGCCATATTTCAAGATTATAAAGTTTGCACAAGAGAATGTCACTCCTTCTGGTTTGACACATTTATTTAATTACTACGTTGCAGCAGGGCACTAATATTAACAAATTGTTACCCATGTCTTCATGGTTCTCAAACATCTGCCTAATTTGATGTACATTGTACATCCCATAGTTTTCAATTTTAGGTAATTTACACTAAAACGCTAAGTACCTACTATCGAAGTATCAACAACACAAGGAAGTAATATGGAAGTAAATACACAACAAAAAGTGCTACATCATTTACTTACAAAAGCTTTAGCGAATAGTTTGTAGGGAATCTATAAAACTTGTGTTAAAGGTAGCTGAGTGCAGTGCAGTGTATGTTTAGTTTGTGCTAATGATGCAAGTGCGAGTGTAATAGTAATAATATAAAAGAACTAGCGAATGAGAGCAACTGCGGACAATGAGGACGATATTAGCCCTGAGCCGGCATTTAGCCGAAACGGCCCTCTTCATTTTATGTGTTGCTCTGTATACAGCGGAAGCTCAACGAGGTATGTACCACTTTTCGATTTTGCTATTGTATTCTCATTAGATTCCTTACATTAGGAATACGGAAAACATTGATGACTTTATGATTAGTGTTGCTTCTAGTTTGTAGACGGGGAAAGTTACCCGTATTTATTAATGTCCTCCCAGGAATCGAATAGAGAGTGTCTGCACTGCGGAAATTTAGTAATCCGGAATTTGGCTGTCGCTGCAGACTTGAGTCGTACAATGAAAGTAGTCAGATGTAATGCTCCTTCCACATTGTGGCTAGCCACACATAGAGTCGTGCATTGTGGAGCATTAAAGTGTAGGTAGTCTCCAGAAAGCAATTTAGTGAATATACTTAAAGAAAAAATGTTTTATTAATATTAAGGTGTACATTACAATAGGCATGGTGAAAGTTGTGTTGTGAGTGAAGCCATAGAAAGGAGCTTAATACCTTTGAGTCGAGCATTGAATGAGTTACATCAATACAGTATGGGAGAACTTTGGCCCATTAAACGCGTGGCCTAAATGTAAGAGAGTCAGGCACAATAAATGTTTGCATCTCACTTCACTCTCGTCAGTCGCTTCTACTATATGATTAATATTAGCTAAGAAAAGTTGGGAGAGCGATAACCGCTAGGTAGCCACAGAGCAAAAAATCGATTAAGTGTATAAGACTATAGAGAGCAAGGTGCAATATCGTTCGTCTTGTCTTGTGACGTCGTCTGGTTTGGTCTGCCGGGTTTGCCGTGTCACTACTTCACTTCTAATACAATGATATTGAAATTCTGTCCGACGCGGACGAGAGAAAGCTTTTTTCACTTCAGATGAAAATGCAGGCCGGAATTCAAAGTGACGTCTGCCAGATCCAATTTTCCAATGTAGGGATTGCTTTTACTCTACACTTAACTCTCCCTGAATTTCACATTCACTCACATTATACTTATCTATGTTATCCTATAAAAGTCCTCTCTTTTCCCTCAAAGTAAATTCTTGAACATAAAAGGGAACTTGACAGAACGAAGCCACATTGTACTGCATCTCCAGACATAGCAACACAGGACGAACCAATCTAATCAAATTCGACTGCTCTTACTACTACTACATCACATTTCGCATACCTCCAATCCAATACAGACATTTAGAGTTAAGGATTACTGCCTAAAGAATTTCTCTTGTACACATACACCAAATACCAGGACAGATCAGACAAAAAAGGTTGACTAGAATGTTCAACTTTCTAACATTCCATTTCAGTCAGTCTTCCGATACGTATTTGATATATAGTAACAAATAATATTTAGTACCAGCAAGGATCAGTATATTAGAAACAAAATACCTTTGTACCCTTTCGCGGTGGCATCTTCTTGTTCCAGATATCTGCATTCCTGACTTCCAACACAATATTAGATCTTTCATCCTTCTCTTTTCGCAAAAAATCTCCTCTACTACAAAAACACAGGAGTAATTGAATTCACTTCTAAAGTATACAAAAGGTTGTATTTTATTGAACTCATCGGTCTCGTTTGAAGAATACTTTTCCGATAAAGAGATTGTTTAATCTGTTAAATCAAGATTACCATTCATCTTTAGATATTGCTACTATGAATGTATTCCTCCAAGCTATATTATGATGTTCGGGGAAAGGAGAGGAAACTAGTGGAGTATTTTATCAAAGTCAAAAGTATAAATACTGCAGCAGAATAAACAATGGGTCATTTCGGTATTCAGCCTTTGCTCCGAAATCCCATTATTTAACCTGCTGGAAGACAATGATCCAATATCAAAAGAGCGAACTCTGGGAGACTAAAGTAAATAGTCCTGTCAGTTCAGTAGAAAAATAATAACAAGAGTGCATTGTACTGTGCTGTGTCCTGTCGTGTTCTGTCAGCTCATAAAATACGGCCTTACCCACCGTATGGTTATAACTTAGAGTAGTGCCCAACCCAATTTTATACTGAGTACAGAAATGCCGGCAGTATGAACATGTATTTGATAAATGTCACTATAGATGTATACTGTGTGTACTGCGACGGTTGGGAGAAAGTCAAGGCATGAATGAACGGGTCGAGGGAAACGATATGATTACTGAGTGTTTTTGTCGAATTTTCATTATTTCCTTACTGGCTTTGTCAGACATGATTCATAGAAGTAATGGAAATGGGAAGTAGAGTCTTTAATCATCGACTAAATCCATTAAGACATACTAATGGCCTTTAAATTCCTTCCATTGTGCTCGCCTTTTCTTACATTCTGAAGAGAAAAGATGACGTAGAGAAGCTGGGAAAAAGGAATATCCACGCAAATGTAAACCTAGAATCCTGAGGAAACCCAATAGTGTCTATATGGAATACGGAGTCTAGTTACCAAAATGTCTGTCGTCCCTAATTATGATTATAGGTTCCCGAATGTTATAGTTATGCAGGTAGAATCTACTGCTGCGCTAATTTAATAGTGATATTATACTTTCCCGTTTCAGTCTGGATCTATACTACTGCAAATGGCCATTTACTAACTCCTTTCTTCGTCCAATAGCCATAGAACTCATCGTGCATGGACATATACCGACTAGTACTTATTGTTCGTTACGGCGTATCTCGGTTAGCAATTTGCGTTCGTTCTTAAGTTCCAGTCAGCTCACTTTAACTCATTTCCAGACTACAATGGAGGAAATAATACCTGGCTTCTCCGATAAATTGTGCGTTGAATCGAGGAGAAAAATCCTGTCGACTAGAATGGCTCGTTGCTTCCCTTTCTTTGGCTTCGGGTCAGCAAATGAGAAGTCAAAGTGAAAGGAGACCCAGGCAGGCGGGGAAACAGTGGAAAACATCATGTCACTCTTATGTTTCTGACATCAACTCTTGGCTCCGGAAAATACAACGACTTCAAAAGTCTTACCTACCAAGTTCTCTGCTCTACGAGTTAAATACTTATAGATACTATTCCTACTAGTTTTCGGCTAC
>JABASH010004547.1:0-13795 GCA_019776445.1 Tomocerus maximus | reverse complement strand
ATTTGAGTAAAAGTTTAAGCATTCTGAAACTGTTGCACGTATAATAGGCTATGGTAAATAATGAAGCTAAATAATTATAGATGGGTGATGGAAATTGAATTTCAACCTGGAATTCTGTTCTCTATTCTGAACATGCTCAGTGAGAGGTTTACAACTGCTGACATACGGAAGAAACAGTGCATTATTGCTTTCGATGAGATGTCGGTAGATTATTATGTATGCTATAACCCTAGACAAGACAAAATAATCGGACCACACAAAAAGATGATGCTGGTAGCAATAAGAGGTATCTTCGATTCGTGGAAATTTCCGATATACTACGACTTTGATACCAATATGAGCAAAGAGATTCTGGACAAAATTATTACCGCTGTTCAAAATGTTGCAGGACTTAATGTTATAGGTGACATAAATTCTAATCACATATAATATTAGAACAAACTTAAAATTTACTAAACTATCTATGTAAATTACTTACAAAACTATTCTATCATTAGGTCTAACGAGTGACTTGGCTACAACGAACAGACGACTTTGGCTAGATTATGGTGGGATTACCGAAGAAAAACCATTTTTCACAAATTGTGTCACTCAACAACCAATATGGACAATCGCTGACTATTCACACATGATTAAACTGTTGCGTAATAATGTCAAGGATCACGGGTTTCAACTAAAAGATAAAAAGACGATTATGAAAGACGACTTTCAAAAGTTAGTGAATGCAAATCTGCCTGAACTGACTACTTGTTATAAATTGTCACAGGAACATTTGGATGTAGTTGGGAGGGACAGAATGAATGTTGCAAAGGCTTACAGAATATTTTCAGGAACAGTTGGAGATTGCTTTGCAAAATTCCCAGACAAGCAACATATATCAACGTTTGTTCACCTAGTAAATAACGCTTCGGATATTTTGAACTCACGCACTCCTAATGATGATAATCCGTACAAAGCAGGATATGGCACTTACTTAGAACACCAAGAGAAGATTTTAAAAGATTTTGGAGACTGCATCAGGACTATGAGGGCTTTCTCACATGGAAAGTTAAAAAAAAGTATGTTGCCGTTTCAGAAGGGAATACTCGTTACACTTGCATCACTGAAGGGAATATATGATCACATGAAAAAAATTACTCCATTTACGTACATACTAACGTCTAGACTTAATCAGGATTTCATCGAAAATATGTTTAGCTCAATACGTGGGTTAGGAATTTTTAATCAAAATCCGTCTCCAATTGAATGTCACTATCGACTGAAAACTATGGTCTTAACCAGGTGCCTTAAGCCTCTAAAAAGCAATGTACAGAAAGATGACTGGGAAGACAAAGCAATGACAGGGGAAATACTAAACTATTTGAAGCCCTTACCTGCAACAAAGACACAAGAAGATTTATGGGCAGAAGAAGCTATTGAAACTCGAATTGTACAAGAACATAGTGATTTGGAAGCATCAATTGAACCTATTAGTGAAGAGAATTGGTCACAATTTATTGAATCTATTAGTATTAAAGAAGAATGCGAACTTGGAGGTCAAGAATATGTATGCGGTTTTATAGCCTCTAAGCTTAAGAAAAAGTATCCGCATTTAGAAATATCTGGATCCCAAGCTCAACGCACTCCTCTTAGCTGGACCCAAATTTCTTCCAGAAACAATCTGTGTACTCCAAGTTATGAATTTCTACATGTATTTAGACTTATGAATCAACATTTTCTTCATTTCCATACTTCTGAAAGCAAATGGAATTTGTTTCGAAATACTGGTGTGACAAAATTACTTGTCTTGGCTTTAAAAGAAAAGTTCCCTTATGTCGAGGAAGAAATTATTGGCCTGTTTGTAAAGACGAGAACACATATTAGAATTAAGTTTCTTAACTCTTTAATAAAACAGAAAAAATCGCAAGAACCATACATGAAACGCATTCTGCGATCTTCTAATATATAAGTAACAGAACATCATGTGAAATTGCACTTGTTTAGATTTGAATAGTCCTTATTTTGTTATTGCTGTTATTTATTTATTATGGAAATAATGGTTTTTATTTGCTATGTTGTATGCTCAAAAAGGGCAGGTATTTTAATAAACCTTTGGCTATTACTGTTGAAATATATTGACAGCGGTGCGATAACTCATTCCACTAGTTTTTTGTGAAGTACAATTTAAGATTGTGTTCCTAGTTAACTTTTCAATTTAGTAGGCAGTCACTCCAGTCCTGATTTAAAAACTATCACCATTTTACTATATAGGCATCCATTTCCTATTTTAAATATAATTTTATTGCTAATTGACACTGGAATTAAATTTTCCACAGTAGAAATGTTGTACTTAACTTAGCTAATGTACGTACAAATCATTAGCTAAAACTGGTTGGCTGAAACCAGATTTTTTGAGCAAGACGTCACCTTTCTAAAAAAGCGTAGCTATGACGATTCAATTCACCTTGGTTGCATGAATATTTCTAATGAAAAAAGATTCAAACTGGCTCTAAACTGAGTAGTTATACTGAAAATACCTTTTGAGTTGCGTATGTGATACTGGATAGCCGCAAGAGAGAGATACTTATGATTGCAATGGCTACACACAAGTTGTCCAGTTGACTTATCCTTAGAAAACTCCACATTTTCGTACATCCAATTTCCAGAATCAAGTTCCTTCACCTTTTCCCCAGTTTTGACTAGAACCTCAATTTTTTCTAAAAACCAAAAACTTTTTTAAGAAGTTCTCATGCGTGGCCTGCAATAATTATTTTGTACTTATTTGGTTGTGTTTATCTGTGTTCTGTATCTGTAGTGCCTTTCCACTTAATCAAATTCTTTTACAATTTCAGATTGAATAAAAATTAAGCGAAAGCCTTAACCTATAGGTACTTAAGGAAAAGGTTCTGAAACAAAACATACGACTTTTGCATGCAAATGCTTACAACATGCTTAAATACTGAAATGTATTGAATAAACTTTTACTTTAAACCTTATTAACTACAGATAGAATAAAATTAAAAGAAAAAAAGAAGAATTTAAAAGAAATAATTGCGAATGGTGGTAATTCTAGCAAGTTATTATTTAAATGTGAAACGTTAAGTTACCTTTGGCATGTACAACAGTAATATGAAGAAAGAGTCTTTCTTTAGTTCGGAATTTCTCATTGCAGGTGCAACATTTGATCTTTGAGCCGATGATGTCTGCAAATTTAAATCCTTTGTAATCACACTCTTGGCTGCCGTCTTTTGAAAGATTTTTATCAGCCTCCAAGTCACAATCGCCTATGAGGACATAAATCAAAATGATTACATTAAGAACACATTAAATGTACACAACTATTAATTAATCCAACTAACTAAATAGTTAGTTGGATATTGTGACATATTGGATATTAGACAAATCAGACATATTGGTATCAGACATATTGGACATATTGGATATCAGATATATTGGATATCAGATATTGGATATCAGACATATTGGATATTAGACAATATTGTGTAAGGACGCCCTACAAAAAGTCTGTTGTTCTCTACTTTTGAGTAACAGGGTGGATGAACGGTCAGTTCAACTTTGCAGAGCTAAGAGGATTAAGATTAAGGTAGAAAATCCACTCATGGTGGAATGAAACTTTTTTTATAGAAAGGTCAAATGTGTAAAATCTCTTTTTGTTAATCCGGATAATAATAATTTATGAATATTTAACAATCTACGAATAATAGATTCAGTGTCGAATCCTTTTAGATTGCTGAATGAAATAAAATAAATAGACGAAAAATAAAAATGCATAGTTATGATAATTAATAGTAATAATTTTTCATTGGCCATGTTTACAAAACGAAGGCCAAATAGAATACTGAATAAATTCATTCAATTCATTGTATGCTTATTTTCATTAGAAATGGAATACTAACCAAAAATATCGTTTAGCATTAAAAATAATTCATACATACTTGTTGGAGCTAAATGTTTCCTTTCCATATGTAGAATCACTCCGTTTACACTGCCAAAAATCTTCTTGCAGATACAGCATTTACAGTTGCCAGTGTTTTCATTCACCAGATAGTCACAACATTTATAAACATGCTTTTCTCCAAAACTCGTTGACAGATTAGCTGAAATAACAATTTGACATTTACCGAAAACTCCCACTAGTCATTTCTACAGAGAGTAAACACTTGAGAGAATTAAATTATTAAAAAGTCAACAATCAAAATTAATACCAGGAACAATATGGTCCTTTTGAATATGTTCAATAACTTCATCCCGACTATCAAAACTTTTATTGCAGGTAGAACATTCGGATTTCCCATCCTCTTCATTTGTTGTATAATCATATTTTTGGTAATAGATCTTCAGTAATGATGGGTCGATGCTGGATTCTTAGAAATGGAAAAAATGTTTATGAAACTCGAAGTAAAAATTAAAATAGCATTACATTTACTGTCTAAAAATACTATCTAAAAATGTTATCAATAATAAATGATAACCTTGGTCATTTGTTCCAGTATGAGATTCATCGACATGTCTAGTCAGTGATTCTATTGAAGTAGAAATATGATGGCATAAACTGCACTCCAGGCCAAAACTATTTTGTGTATACTTTACTCCTTTACATTTAAGTTCATTTTCCGTTCTGTTTCGATTTGGTCGATTACTGCGAGATTTGGACTTGGAAATAATCCTAAGAATAAATTACGAACCAAAAATTATTAACATTCAAATAAATATCTCACATGTTTAATTAAAACTTTAATAAATAACACAAATACCTAGGTTTAAACAATTTAGGTTTCGTAGAAAGGTTTCGTTGAATATTAACGGTCCTAGTAGTATCATTAACAGGATCATCAGGTGTATTTGCAATCGGGGAGGTAATATTGGTTTCTAATACATGAAAATATTAACACAATTGTTTTTATTGGAGTTGAAATATGCAGATTTAATATTAAATGAAAAAAGAATTTAAAAACAATGAGAAAAATGAGTAAAAGTTAATGATCATCATTCACAAAAACTGATAAATGATGACAATAAAAAATAAAATACAAACCGTTGATTTCTTTTTCGCAATGCGATTTCTTGACATGATGTCTTAGCAATTCCATATGAGTACAACTATAATGACACAAGCCACAAAGAAAGATGCCATAGTCATTAATGGAGTACTCCACACCCTCACACACAAGACGATTGTCGTCCTCTTCAGTAAAACGACGACGTGATGATCTAAATAAACGAAAGACATTTAATTATGGTGACAATTAAAATTATTAAACGTTGATAGTTTCTATTCACAAAAACGGTATTAAATGATAAAGAATTTAAAAACAGAGAATGCATTATAACTACCTAGGCTCCATGTATTCACTGCCATCAGACTCATGGCCAGATGAATCAGAATCTTGGAAAACCTCGTTTAAAGAGTAATCAGGGTCAGTTTGCAGATTATCAGCAGTACCAGTTTTATTTATATCTAAAAACAGCAAAATTATACTACACTTAACATTCTTGTATATTCATAATGATAAAATTGCCAAAAATAGCGGTTTGAAAAAAGTTGACTCGTAATTTATCTTTCTTTGACTCTCGGTGAAAAGAGGTAATTCTGTTAATTTCAATTTGGTGACTGATGAGCCTCAGTTGTCACTTGAATAGAACAATTATACGAAATATAATATTGGAAAAAACTTCAGTCGAATAAGATCGATCAACTGTCACATCGATAAGGGCATCAAAAAAATTTATTCGATTTCCAAACATTTATTTGGCTCGAATAATAATTACTAAACAATCCGAGGTCAAATACTCGCATTCTCGATTTACTGTCGAATATTTTCGAATTAAAATTATTTCTGATTAAAATTATATTTCTGAATCAGAAATATAATTTTAATCAAAATTCGGATTAAAATCAGAAATAGGTATTTTCTGATTTTCTGAAATATCAATCACTGAGACAAGATTGAAAGAAATACTAAATTAAAAGATGTTATTTAGAAAATCCACCGGTCTTGGCCTTGGTAAAATTGATATCTAAGTAGTCAATATTAAGTTACAATGTATAATATAAATTATAGGACAAAAGTACCAGATAACATTTTTCGTTTCCTCGATTTCACCGTGTGAATTATGCTGTTATTTTCCAAAGACTTTTCTTCATTAGGTTCGCTTTCTACAGATACGACTGATAGGGCATCATCGTCCCCGCTATAATCACCATCAACTGGAGAATCGTCAAACCCGCAGGGACTTGCGTCATAATTGTCCGCATCCCCATCAGAAATATATTCGGTAGTTGTTCTGGCATTTTTTGTCGGAGATCCAGTAGACGATTGTTCTTTTCCAGTTTTTATCGGGGCATTTCCAGTCCTCACAGTTAAGCGTTTAAGGGCATTTCCCGATTTTGTTATTATAGTCAAACCTGCGCTGTTTTCTGCGGGCTTTTGACTTTGTGATAACACCCTGAGGCTCTCCATTACATTTTTCACTCGCAATATTGGAAGAAAACCTGTTAATTTAAACGTATTATTATATCAATACCATCCTGGAAATTCTTTCTAATTGCGTATTTTCTAGTAACAAACCTTTTGCAGCTTGACTACGAAAATATTTAATTCGCTTGTTCTTTTCGCATGTCGTTGTGCAATTTTCTCCCACTTTGGTTTTGTTTTCAGCTAAAAGTACTTTAACTTGAGTAGCATTCTTAATTTTGATAATTGATTTTCGAATATTTTCTAGTTGATCATACAACTCAGTCAATTCTTTCAAGCCGGTCAAACAATCCGGGCAAAATGGAAGCATTTCAGTATCAAAGTTCCAGGGAAGATTTTTATTCTTTTCGTCTATTTTCAGCATCCGGCAACATAAACTGAATATTGTTGAAGACAAAACATAGCCAAGTGAGTAATTGTACGATGAACTTATTTCATCCAATACCTGGAGACAAATCAGACATTTTTCAAATCGATGTTCTTCGCTTTGGCATCCCGGAATATTCTCTTCGTCTCTTTGAAGAGACATTTTCTTTCTGAAAGATAAAACAGAAAATAATAATTAATGGAGATCATACCATAAACACTGCACTTAGCCACATTATCATTTAAATAAAGATTATAAACTTTTGCGTCCCGTTAACTACAATCCAACCCAGCTTTTTTGGTTGGATCTGAGATACTGGGGTCCTGGGTGGTGGTTTGATAATAGGTAAGGTCGTAGTGGCTACAAGACTTAGAATATTTTTTGGTGGCTAATATACTTAGAAATATTTTCGGTTCGGTAGCTACATTTTCTAAGACTTGCCAACCATAATATTTTTTTCGGTGACAATAATGTAAATATAGCCCAGAAAATTGTAGCCACCGAAAATATTTTCTAAATCGTAAAATGTAGCCACCACGATTGACGAAATGACGACCCAGTATCTCAGATCCAATCCAACCAATTTTTCGAGTTTTCGTTTCAAGTTTGGTTTTAAAGTGACAATGCACTCACTTGAATGAGAGATTTCCACTGCTCTTCGCCCACAGTCACATAATCCAATAAAAATCTATACAAGACTATACATTGGAAAATTTAGTGTTGGACAAAGTTTAATCTAGAACTATAAATAGTAATATAAATTAACTAACATTTGCCGGAATTAAATTACCAAAAATGAAAATGGTTTAATTTCAAATTGTTCTTTTTGAGATGAAAATATGTAAACATTTGTGCACAGACCAATTCAAATATATTTTTCCGCGCATAAATCCTTCACTGTAAGTTTGCGGTGTAAAGGCAAAGGAGATGAAACAGGAGAGGAGATAAACATTGTCAGTTATTGCTTAATTTTTTGACAGGCTGAGATTTTTTCCATGCAAAAAGTGGGTGGAAAAACTTGCAAATGACGTAACGAATTTTAAAAATATTTTGATGGTCAGCCCCTGACGGGGTGGCTGATTAGATCATGGAAGAGGTGCATCTGTATACGAATAACATACAAATATTATAGGTATCATAGACGCCATATCCCCCGGGCCCCGGAGTACCCGACCCGTAAATACGGAAAAAAGTGAATTTTCCAAATCTGGGGTTTCTTTCTGAAAAATAAAATTTTAATTGTTTTGTACCCAATGTAAATTGATCGAGTTCATAATATTATTACTATTCTGCTGATTAAACTCTTCTAGGCCCTTCTAATTTTTAGTAAATTCCCACCGATAGATATTAATGAGACTTTCTTAGCATCTTCCGTTCTGTATACAGGATAGGAAATGGGAATATCCGAAACTATGTGTGTATGTGATTCTATTCTATTGGGGTTTTGGAATAGTAGGACTTTCTTAGCAAATTCCATCGACGTATAAAGTTAAACTGTATAAGAATGGGTTTTGTGCATACGTTTTGAATTCCCTGCAGTATTGACTTTCACTGGACTTCCACTACAATTTAAATGTTTTTGCATTCGAAATTCGAAATGAATTACAAAAGTACATTTTTAGTTTTCATTTCGTCAATTAAGAATTATTGGTGCCATCAATTAAATATAAATGCATTCCTATGCACATTACTAATAAATAAATGAAATAAATTCTTTCCCGAAAAATAAATGAAACAATATTTCGAAATTCCTGATAACCCATATCGTTATTCGCTAATGCTATTAAAATTGTACCGCGGTTCACAATCGTAATAATTACATTTTATTCCCATGTCCAAAACTCCAGTCCAACAAAAATAAATATCAATTGAATAATTAATTCACCATACTCAATTAATTTACTATAATAAGGAATTATCTTAGGATTAGGAATCATTACCAATACAACACATACTTTGAACTAATGGCTAATGACTAAGTCAATACTTTGATAGTAAAAAGTAAAAATCCTATCGATCTGTAATAAATTGTCTAATTACTAAAATATTTCACGTACAATAAAGAACCAATATCTAATTAACTAACCATAATTAATTAATAAAAAAAACAATTTTTATGATTTAGAGATCATCACTCATCAAAGTTATTTTCAAAAACAATGCCTTAGACACTAAAGAAAGAGTTGATTGTCTAATTCGTAATTGTCCCAATAGCATTTACCACAAAAGTCACAAATGTAAAAGTTTTGAATGGATTGAAAGGGTTGCTGAGGAACTTTGTCGATTTCCACGACAGCATTGGACGGAGTCTTGATAGCGAGGCCCTTAGTAATGTTCATATGGCTGGTAGGAAATAGCAGCCATTTCTTCGTTACCGTCTTTCCCCACTGATCGGAGCAAGTTATCATTCCTGCTGAGGATTTTCCTTGATGATCATCCTTGGTCTTCGATATCGCTAAGTTAGCAAGAATTTTTCGCATCGTTTCCCCCGTGACCTGAATGAACTTGATTGTATTGCATCTGTGGCAGCGACTGAATAAGTCTTCGGGAGCGAGGGTGATGTTGAAAAAGGACAAGATTTCTTTTAATTGCTCTTCAGCGGATTCCGAAATGACCTTGTAAGCTTGAGAAGGGGAGATGTAGCCGATTATTTGGTCATACGAAAGTCCCCGGGTCAAAAAATAGCGATTTGGGTTCTTCGGAAGAATTCTGAGATATTCCAATTCAGTTTTATCATTAGAGATGATAAGAGTGTCCAGTCCACAAGCTCTGAGTTTCTTCCCCAAAGGATGCAGCATCTTGTCACAGACAAATGAGATATTCTTTGCACCATGATTCTTAACAGCCAATTTTTCGCAGTCGGCAACGGCGACGTCCACTTGATCTTTAATGTCTCTAGTTTCAGTTGTGATTTCAGCACAAGGTGATTTGCCCCCGATTAATTGCATGTTGATGAAATTGTGGATATTTTCATGCATTTCTTCCCTCCGATTTTTGCTATCCTGAATTAAAAAGTCGAAGACCTCTAAGAGACAGTAAACATCTGTAGCAGCATAAATAATTTGACTCGGTCGTAATGGACGTCTTTCCCAATTGGAAAATTGCTCCTCTTTATTCACAGGATGTCCTAAACAAAGACGAACTAGTTCGCTAAGACCCGTTCCGCAACTAGGATCTTCATTGTACGGAAAGAAACTGCAATCCTTCCGCAATATTTCATGTTCCATCGCACGCAAGTCGACGCAAGATTGAAATTCAGATTTGATGTCCCTCCACTGAGGGACAGTTTGCCCGAGCTTCCGCAAATCATTCTTGATGTCGTAGGAAACCTTTAAAATCTTTTTGTTTCCCAAAAAGCAGGATTTAAAACTATTCCAAATATCTTCACTTGACTTTTCATCCTCAGTGTGTTCAAGACATGATTTCCTAAGTTGAACAACATCTAGAATATAGATCACTTTTCCAAATGCAACTTGTACTACAGCTGCTCCTGGGAACTCGGGGGACATTGGCTTCCACTCCGCGTCTAATCCAGCAACAATATAATTTGGCAAAGTATTTTCAACTTGTTCGTCAATGTAACCCATGAAGTCGTCCATTTCTTTTTTTGTTGCCACAATTTTGACTTTCTCCGGAATTTCTTCCTCGGAAATTGGAAGACTGTAATACTTTTTGTTTTTCTGGAACTCCTGGTACATGACATTTGTTTGATATAATCCCTGAGTATATGCATTTTTTCCAGGGAAAGTTTTTGATTCCAAGTCATCCTGAGATACAGATACTGATGAATCAAGACTGATTTTTGAATTTAATTCACGAATTACTTCGCGAATTTCAACTGGAATTCTCTTAGACGGAATTTCAAGCCGAATTGCAAAATTGGCGGCAGTTGTTCTGTCCCCACGTTGAACTATTTCCCTCATGGCGTCACTTTGAAGTTGAAAATCATCCCCGACGGTGTCTTGCAACAATTCCATAAATGACTCTTCACTCATTTCTACATCTTCCGAATATTTCCGATTCAGCAAATAGTACAACGATCCTCGCTCCTGCTTTTTCTTAATATACGGGCAAATCTTTGGATCCGCTTCGAATTTCGCCATCAGTCTTTTCAACAATGTCTCCAGGGGTTTCTTGTAAAGTCTTTCCATTTTAGCCTCGGGGATTTTGTGATTTCGAACGTAGTCAACGATGAAGTTCCCCAAATTGAAGTTGCTGATTAATTCATCCAAGAACTGAAGGATTTCAGTTTGTTTTTCTTTGGAGCCTGACAGAAAGTTTAACGCTGTCGCATCTCTTGACTGAGTTATCAACGGAAACACAAAATCGTGGATTGTAAAGTGCGAATGCAGATCCAAGGCTCCTGCGCATATGCAAGCTTCGACGAATTGCTTTTCTTCGCAAAGTTTCTTAATCCTGGCAATAAACTTCTCTGTCATTGTCTCCAAACGGTAAACGGAGAAAGCCAATCTGAGTAAACTTGAATTTTTCTGCAAAGTAAACATTTCAAATGCGATCTCTTGAATTTCCGGAGTTAAATGCTTTCTTTCCTGAATATCGATATCAGACTTGGTCAACCACTTCCCTAATCCGGAGATTACATAGAATGCCAGGGAGTCTTCTTTTAATTCTTTCATGAAGTCAGGACTGTGCACAGCAAGATATAGTGACAAGGCATATGGATTTTCTGCACTGTCCAAAGCAATGTGCAAATATTTCACCACGTCGATTCGGTTTTGCTTCCAAGCCCTATTAATAAGGTTTATTGTTGTCATCGTCGCTTTGCAATAATCTACGAACGGAATTTTAATTCCAAGTAAACTGGGCTTCCTTTTTCCTTTTCCCGTCGGAGATCCCTGATCGCCGAGAGTTGTCGGAGCAAGATTTTTAGGTCTTAGAGCATCACTTTCTACATATTTTCTCTGAATTTTCTGACTGCACATTTCATTTAGCTGTCCTTCAAATCTCCATCCGGAAACGTCGTTTTCATCAGCGATTAAATTTAAATTTATCATTCCTCGTTCACGGGATTTCAATTCCACTATAAAGCAAAAACAAATTAACATATTTTAATAAAAATAATTAAATTAGTACGTATCTTTTAGCTTTAGCATTTTTATTTATCATAATCATCATTCCGTCCTCAGTTCTCAGTAACAACATAAATACTTTTAAAAACGAATTTCCGAGTCTGACTTACTTATTTCCATTCAAAATGAGTTTTAAAACTGGAAGTTTTAACTTTTTGAATTATCGGCAAATCTGGCAGTCCGAAAAATAACTGAAAGATGAAACAAAACATCACATGTCAATATTACTTGGCCTGGCACCTGGAAAAATCTGGTCAACCTACTTGAATATAACCGAAGGTGGTTCAAAGTTCAAGCAGGCTGTGTACAGGCTTGACTAAATGCAACCAGAAATTGATTGAAATGACTTCAGATTTATGCAATTACCTTATTTTTCTGGTCAATGTCAACAACAAAATATCCGCAGTTAAATGTTTGGTCGATAAACAGTTGATAATCAGTATTTAATTTTACAGTAAATAATTTTTTGAGCTTATTAATTTCGTCTCCAATTTTGTCGGTCTACAACTGATTGGTGTAATTGGCGTGGTGAAATGAAGAAAATAGTGCGTTTGAGGTGACTCGATCGAATCCTCGCAGGTGACTGGTGACTTGCGTGGGGATTCTGGTCGACCTGGTCGAGGCATACGTGATTATTGGCCGCCAAGATCATAGTAGAAATCTTTTTTGTACGTTTCGTAAGTGGGAACTCATCCAATACACCCGAAACTCGATGTTAGCCCACCCGACGCCCGACGACCTCGAACCCGAAGGTACTCTTCGGAATGTCGAAAACGTACCTAAATTTTTCGGTTGAACAAAACAAAAACCAAAATGAATTTTCATTTTTAAGGTCTATATTTTCTTTAAATGAGTGTTATATATTATAAATACACAATATTTATGTACAGAGACCATTTATAATTAATTTAAAATGTATTTGTTTGTGGTACTACAACTAGATTTAAAGCATAAATAAATTAAAAAATAATTTACGGCACGCCGCATTTACGGCACACTCGACATCTTGGGTCTGCGCAGCGCTTAGTCCATGTCCATGATATGTGATTTCCTATACCATTATATTGTAAATAGCTCGGTCAATTTTGTGTCAATGTGAACATATTGGGTCCTAAAATGAATACTACCCTTGAATGTCGCAATTTTCTAACATTTCATGATTTTCACCTATAAATTTCCCCCGACAGATTTAAAATAAAAAAATTTACACATTGGTGGCAGCGCAAATTGATTTCCAGCAGTTATCCAAAAAGGCAGCAGTGTTTTTTTTACCAAAATCAGGCAAAATAGTTTTTAGTTAAAAATATTGACAATGTGTGCTAGTCCATACATATGAACTTGAAATAATAATAGTTGTTGGGCAAATATTTTACTATTTTATAGTAAATGTTTGCAACATTTATTTTTCAAAACATTGTGCTAATTGCAACAGCTGACTTTCCACTTACTACGCATTTGCGGTTACAGATCTTCAAAGAGTATACAGATATGTAGTTAAAATGTGTAGCTCTAGTGCACCAATATAGTGGCTAGGAATAACATAAATATTATGGTCTAGCATATGACACCCATGCATGTGGGACCGTTAGCTTCGGTCCCGCATGAAAGACTTATGCCCGACCTCCCTTGGTATTCCTTTACTCAATTTACGTCGGGTGGGTTGACGTCGGGTGACGGGTGTCGTGTGTATTAGATCAGCTATGGACGAGTGTGAGGGAGCTCCCATCCTTGGGATGTTTCCCGCATAATTTTAGTTTCCAGCATCACGCACCGCACACGGCTTTTTAAGTGAGAATATTTTTTCCTAAACCATTGGAGGTGTTACCACGACCATACAATACATGGTCATCGCACTTGTATTC
>JABASH010004546.1:0-13802 GCA_019776445.1 Tomocerus maximus | reverse complement strand
CACATGTCAAACTACTCAGAGGTTACTTTTATAATATCGCAGTTTTGTTGTATAGTCTCTAATGTTATTATATTTAAATAATATTGTGTTTAAGGGAAGAACAAGAGTGATGACTCTCGTAATCAAGAAGAGTCCACAGTCAAGGATCGCGTAGATGAACGTGATAGAATGCTATACGGAAACCGGCTGCCACTTGAAATTCTGATGAGACCGTCATGCCACTTGGCATACTTTGCTTCTCTCTGATATTCTCTATTACAATAACGCACCAACTTACAGTTTCTCGACAACTACAATGATAACTCGTAGAAATACTATAAATTAGTATAGTAAGTGATGTACAGCCTTAAAATCTGTCTGACACAGAAGAGGAGTAACAACTAGTCACTTACGACGCACGCTACCACATCCTATCGTTATAGTACTTTTGTTACAAAGACAATGCAAAGATTTGCCATTTGTACCAAGTACCATGCCCAACCGCTACAAATAGAAAAAAAGGCTTTTTCATTCTTTACAGTTACAAAATAATGAGCAACTTCTGTATAAATTTTCCCTGTATGTATTATGTATGCAACACTAATTTAATTGTAATCCAAATTGACTAACTAGTTGACTGCTAGTACCCTTGAGGCTAAAAAACCATAAAAGTAAGTGTATATGTACTTTGCCTCATTCTAAATAACTTACAAGTCAATCTGTTAATTACATAAATATTATGCTGAGAGAATATGTATTGTTTCTATTTCCATACCATATTAGTACTCTGTCTATAATATCAAGCTCACTATTTATCAAAGGATTCATAACTAATAAATTCTGTTTAGTACACTAAAATCCTGTCATTAGTTTCGCAATTCTTGGAATAAAAATTAAATGCCGTTTTTTCTTCCTTTTATAATTTCAATCGTGTTTTCTCTGCTTCTTTTATATAGTTACAGTTTAAGGATTGATTTGTAGTAACCAGTTTATTAGAAATTTTGTACTAAAAAATACCAATATTAATGGAGTAGAAGGCAAATCTTTAGTCGAATTACATATACCTGACAGTTTCCTAGTATTTTCTCTTTTTTTCAAATAAGTTGGCGTCTTTAATAAGCCTAAAGAAAGGACTACACAATTTGTCCTCGAATTGAGAAGGGACCATTTTTCGCATGATGACAATATATACCCATACCTACTATATTATATACAAATATTTCAGAATCGGCACCCACACGAACAACACTTAATGACACGACCGACCCATTGGTTATTTTTTCGTGTCTGTAGTACTACTATAGGTACTATACCTAAAAGTAAATGTACACTAAACAAACTTTGTATCTTGTAGACCGCTTACAAAGGACAGAACGGTCTGCGTTCAGCTGGAGATACATAAATCTAGCATGACTGACCTGCAATGCTACAACATCAGCATTTACTTATTAGGTAACAACAATGCATGAAGCCGATGTATTTAGTTGAAATGCGTTAGCCGTCTCAAACGTCTAAAGGTCTACCATAATAATTACTACGAGTCCGTAACCCAAATATAGCCGTTAATAAAACAGGCATAATCCATGTGGGCAAGTCCACACAAAAGTATCTAGCCAGATTTGCCATAATAAGATCTTGAGATAATAGGACCTTGATAGGACCAATACAGAAACAACCTACATACTTTTTCACATGCTTATACAGTATACAGGGGACACGGTCCGAGGAAAATGAACACGAATCTCCCCCATTAGATAAATATAATCGAATTTTTTGACAAAATTAACGAGTTTTATAAAATACATTCTGAGTATGTAGTTTGAAAAAAATTCGTAATTTTATGATGTAAAAACCTAGGGGCAAGCCGTAACAGAAGCTCGTCTGAGCACGATCATTTGTCTCAGCAGTTTAAGATATATTACCCAGTAAATTGTTGGTTTCTTGCCATAAAACAACCTAATCAAAGCATGTATTTTTGAATATCAAAATGAACAGAAAGTCAAAGTGGATAATTTTGACAATCAAAATAAACAGCAAAGTAAGTAATTTTGTTTGGCTATCAACATGTTGAACTATATTATATTTATTTCAATGTAAAAAGCCAAAATTTGTATCAAATGTCTAAGCGAAATAGACAAATATTGCTATTTTCATTTCTTTCGCACCGTATGATATGGCCTAACGCAATGCAATATGTATTTGTATTGGTATGGTGTAATGAATGTTAGATACATAGCTCAGAATTGTCCACGGGGAGGACGCGTTGTCGAGTTAGTATTAGGTTAATGTAGGTATTGTGCAATCGGCTAAACGAAAATGGAACAAAGTACAGACAGATATAACAGAAACTTGAAAACGGTAAAAGGAACCATTTTATGATATTGATGGTCTAGTATTTGTCTATGGTCCTAGCCTTTTGAATATATTATTCCTCAAAAAATTAAGATTTTTCTTACTGCGATGCTCATAGTCCTTAAAATTATTTTTCTTTCTAGCATTACCAAACTTGGGGATTGTCCGTTTTCTCACTATATATAAGTTGTTGCTCTCATACTTGTGCGAATGAAAAGTATGGTAAAAATAATCATTTGGAAGCCATGTTTGGGTTACATGTATCGAGTTGAATGTTACTTATTACCGTATCCCTATTTCATTATTTTAGTGATGGCACTAAAATGAACTTTGTAAAAATTGTCAATATCAAATAAATGAAGACAGTTGTGAGAGTTATGACATGACTTTGATTGCTTCATTCATTAATGAATGCATTCTGAAGAATTTCAGTGCAGGTGCATATAAATGCTAATCTAAGAATAATTAGTAAGAAAAAGTCTTGAAAAAGTCAATTAATTTTTACTAGTGATCCTGCAGCCTGTTTAAGTTGAATCGGTTGAGTGTGACGAATGAAATTGTACATAGGCAGGTGCATCTTATCTGTGCATATACTAATGCATATAAGGAGGGATTCTTCTTGGAATTAGTATGGTTACTATAAGCAATCACTGAAATGAACTACGCAAACAAATGATGCTTAAATCTAAACAGGAGAGTAGAAAAGTTTCTCAGACATTAAAATGTCTGTTAATATTAACATTAAAACGTTCGTGGCACATGATCAATTTGCAAAACTGTAGTGATGTTTGCATATTTCACAAGTTTCAAGGTGGGCCGACTGCTATGGACATATTGCATATGTAGAACCACCACCAGAAAGGAATCCGTACAAATCAAAAATACACGAGAACAGGCTTAGGGCTAATCTCATTCTATATGTATACACAATTACTTATTATAAGGTAGTAGGTGCCTAAATTGGAAAGGGCAAATGTCTTTGTGGATTTGCTTGTTACAGTCTGACTGAGCTATAACTCTTACGGACAATATTTTTATTATTAGTTACTGGTTTTATATTAAGGTTCACACAATGCACTAAGTGAAAACGAAGATTCACTGTCTTCTCGGAAGAGCATTCCGCCCTGGTAAAGATTGAAAACACTTTATATATACGCAATGCAGCGTAAGAAATGCAAATATTTCTTTATGTATAACCACGGGTACACAGTAGTGGAACAATGTAGTAACACAAGTGTGCATGTAGATAATAATGTGTTGTTCGTATGGTTGAGAAATGCTAAATGGGTAGAACCGTAAAAAGACGATTAATGTTTACACCTGATGGAAATGCATCACGAAAAATTAGCTAAGGTCTTCAAAAGTGATACTAACTGCCACTACTTTTCCCTTTTATCATCTTCTCTGGATGTCTTTTATTATTAAAGAGAACTGAGTGGATGGACTTTTCACAAGCTTCTCTAATTAAACCTCCTAGTCACAGATATTGTGTTTTGTTCTGCTAAAAAGGTTTTGGCACTAAAGCTGGATCTAAAGTGAAGTCTGGTCTAGAGGTATAGTTTGCTGAGCCAATGTACAGTTTTCAACTCCCTAATTTCTGAATGTATCAACAGACAAACATAAACATCATGTCAAACCAATAAACTAAAATTGCAATTATGCATAAGAATTGACAACCGTAGTAGAATATTCAAACCTAATGGAATTGTAAATTTAAATGTCTTGTGCAAAGTAGCAACAAAAAGATACAGGCTCGCTATTTTTTAGATTCCAATAGTTTCTTGAGACTATAATAAAGTTATAGATGCAATAAAATGATGTAGTAATAAGAATAAATGAATAGGCACCTAAGTAATAAGTTTAGAAATTTTTGACAAGGTGAAATTGCATTTGCAGCCTTAGTCGGAATAATATTTTTAAAGTGTATCGGTTGTACGAGTAAATATCTTTGTTGTAAGATAGCAACAAACAAGTCAACTAACAATTAATACAATTGGTAATAATAGTTATGCTCACCATTAATGCTGCCAGCTTCACATTTATAATATTATAGCATGGCATTCCTCAAATATAAATAGTTCTTGACTACACAATGTTTTCTTGCTGAGTTTACTGTAGGGAGATTAATACTCAGAGACTTGAAATTGGAGATCTTTAATTGCAAAATACATTATAATACACTGTATATAGCTTTTGTCTCTGAGATTTTTTATCTCTCATTCACCACTCAAATTATGACCTCAAGAAGAATCACTTTATTTTCAAGCCTGCCGTCAGCCTGTTGTGCAAATGACATGACAGCAATAAAACTCTCACAATAACAAAACTGGCATAACATATCTATAGATACATCAGCATACTACCTAAACTTTTCTATTTTCCTTACACCATGAAAACTGTAATTGAACACTTGTCTCACTATGACTATAAACAACACACACAAACCCTAAGTGGGATATCAATAACATATTTTTAATCTAACGGCAACGTAAGGTTCTTCGTAAATGCATTTGTACATGTCACAAATGTTTACATCATGAAATAATGTAATATTCAATTCCCCGTAACGTCCTCTCGTAAAAGTATTTAATGTCCACATGGTGCTATTCAATTAAATCAAAAGGTTACACACTATTTGTATGTCATGTCATGGTCAATATATTGATTCGTCAAATCCACTCTTTTCCTATCTTAAAACACTAAAACTTTTAATTTATCTCGACAACATTTATGATGAAAACGAGTAGGTACTAACATTAATTCAAGTAGCATAAAAAACAAATATTAATTACATGCATAGACTCGTAATTGTTTGTATTTTTAAATGTTTTAAGATTTTATTACAAGATAGACATTTTGATACTGCAAATGAATGTAATGGAAGGAAAAACTTCGTATGTGAATGAGCTTAGTAAACCGTTCTTATTCCTTTAAGCAATGAGCATAAATCTGCCGCGACAAATTATTTTACTACTTTGTTCATTGTAATGTTTGAAATCTACATTGTTTAATGGATCTCTAACTCTTCTCCGCGTTTTATTGTAGCAACAATGCAATACTTTTAACAGGCTCCATTCAATCCTGGATATGAATGGCAAACATGTTCACTCAATATTTCTTAAACCCAACAGAAATGCATTTGAAAGTGCGGGGCAGAAGTTGCAGCCGTTGATGATGATGATAAAGCAATTCATATACATAACAATAAAAGCCTGTACAACGTGCAATTATGTAAAAGAATGAATAGAAGTGTGTTATGGTCATGGACCCACGCGACATAGAAATCATGTCACACAAGCTAAAAAGTACATCTTTGCACACGTGGCTTCCCTCAATCCGCTCAGAAATATTGAATTCATATAGTAAGCCCCATGTTGCGTAGGTACAAAGAAAAACGTCTTATTTCTATTGAAAGATATCAAAAATAATAGACATCAATATTTTGTTATTGAGATCCAGCGTTTTGTGTGAGGATTTTAATAATGGAGTGCACGTGGCATGGAAGAATGAAGACAAAATAGCCTGCATACTTAGCGGGAAGGCGTGCGACAGCTACTTCCGGTCCACAAAACTTTTATCTAACTGATTGTAAGAAATAGAGCAAGACTGCCAGTCCAGAGGCCACACTGCCTCTATTTATGCTAACTTCCAGCCTTTCCGTCATTGTCAACGGTGTTTATTCACCTATTCACTATAAATTGAGTGCAGAGTGCACAATGGAAGACTCGTCTCATCTGCTCCTCTCTCAATTCAATATTCAATTGCATTGCGGATACTCTCAGTATACAATTTTATAGCTACCACCATATATTATGTCATAGACGATGCAAGAACTTTGTATCCTGCTCCTCTCAAGTCGTATATAGAAATATTATAACTTGCATTTAAGTAGACACCCGTTTAAAAGTTGAAGTTCAAATCTCAAGTGCTGTAGGTTTATTTCATTTATTTCCATAAGGCTACCGATGAACTGCGTTCTTTTGCACGCCTCCGCACGCACGTGTTAATAATCTGTGATCAATTCATGGAAATTTGATCTCACTCAAACTCGCATCTCTTTTCAGGATTACACGCGTAATCACCTTCCAGTCTTTTCTATCTTTCAGAATGACTTTTACTTCCTGTCTCTGCTTTTGTGTAACCAAATCTATCTGCAAATGCAGGAACACACTTTTTATTCTTTACCTTCCCTTCCATCCATACCTACACACACCTATACCATTAACAGAGTTACAGATTTTGAACATATATACAATTTATATCACTCTCAATATACTGTAAATTATATTCACGCAATGCTCCTCATTACTTAACGCAAAATTATGAATTATGTAAAACTTCTTATAGCTTCTAACACAAATTATTATTAACACACGGCAATGTATTCATAGAATAATTTTTAAACCCAAAGAAAGTTAGTATTAGCATAGCTCCTGTATCAGGTAGTTTTTGTTTTTTACTGGTCTAACTTGAGACTAATATTTACAAAGAGAACTGTCGTTCGCCGATTGATCAACGAGACTTAATTCAATCAAAAACATTGAAAACAATTATGTAGGACTACAGACATCTACTAAAAATTATTTTCTCTATGAATTTATTTAATCTATGAAAATGTAGCACCACTTACTTTTTTACTATGGAGCCAATAAAAGGACACACAGCTAAGTCTTTATTAGAGGAATTTCACTAGACCAAAACACTATTTTTATTTAGAAAGCGTATATCTAGCACTTATAGCTATTTATTTCGTGGTTAGTGTGCATACTGCATAATCAGATGTAAGTTGCTTAATATGGTTACAATTACCTTTACTTTATACCTCTAATAAAGTAGGTACATAGAAAGTAGAGTGACAATCCCAGGAAATTCCATAAAACTTTAGTCCGGTTTATCTCAAAATTGTAATTTTCTAATCTCGTAATGATATTTGAATTTCAAATATGCCCATTAAAGAATTGAATGCATAACTTTTGTTCTATAAGTTTTCTCCAGCAATACATTGTGTGAGTTGAGAGCACAAATTAACTTTTGTATAATTAAGTAGCCTAAACCGACAAGTTAAAGTAAAGGAAACGGGAATCTTACTTGAAATGGTGTAGAAAAATAATTCGGTGTCCGGAGTTTTATTGGATGTGAAGTGGGTATTGGGAGCGGGTATGTTGTAAGAGGGGGATGAAAGTGGAATGATTTCTTGGGCCACGTGCAGGAGGTAGATGAGGGTTTTCTTACAATTGCCCGTGTTTTCCCATATTTGATGAAGAGTTGGTTTAGTGCTTGATGTGGAGACTCTCGAATTGCACCAGTTAGGACTCTTCTGGTATGCAATCAGAATCATTTGAGCTTTAACTGATTGTAGTGCGTATGGCGTGGTTATGGAGATTTGGCGGAGGTAGGCACTCGAAGAACGTACACTCTCGACCAGTACAAGTACATCCGCATAATAACGCGGCTTGTGTATTTATTGAGAGCAGAGTGAGTAAGAGGCAGTGGAGTACCTATACTCGATCATTCATTGTTTCAACACTATTGATTCGAGTATTTGTCAAGCTCTTTTATGTCGAGACGACTCACTGATCATTGTGCTTGTTAGACACATCAATCACCTTTCACAATGTCATTGCAACCCAATCGCTCCACAAAATCACTATCTACAATAAAACTAATCGAGTCGAGTGGAAATACTTTCCTCTAAAGTAGAATGAATCCTAGAAGTGGGGCTAATGACATTTCTCCCCAAGTCTCAATTTCACCGTCTTGAAACAAACAAAAATCACTGTAATCAATGAAAATGCTGCACTAAGAGTTTTCAAATATTTTCACGAAATTTGTCCCGAAATTTGTGAAAGTCGTTTTGAGAATTCTAATTCCGAAGAAGGTATTCACTTGCGATGTAGGTAACTAATTTTCTGGGAAAGAACGAAAATGATAATCGTCAACTGTGAAATGAGAGGGTTTCTTCCTATGAGACACTTAACATGTAGTCACAGGTACAATCGAGGTACCTATAGAATGGATCGGGACGTTCCGTCCGGGATGTTGTAAGATTGAAATTCGGAATTGGAATGATGGGACAACCTAAGACGACTGCGAAATGATTGACACAACAACAGTAACCAAACGACGCATAGGAAGATAGCAGGGAAGGAAAAGTTGGAGTCGTTTGGCCTCTTCGCTCTCCTCCTTCCTATTCCCAACAAGCAGTAGCAGAGCCCCGTCCCGACTTGCTCATTTATCCTATATATCCCCCATATACCGTAACTACGGGGTGACTCTATCCTTATATTTCACAAAAGAAAGTCAAAAGGGTTTGTTTGACACTGCAGTGGTAAAAATGGTATTAAATGGATATTTGGAATGACCTATAGGAATTATACTTACAGGGACTGATTTTATAATTACTAATCTGTAGCTCCACCAGTTCTGGTGTGAGAGCTAGTCCGACATTAAATGACAAAGTAAAACCGATGCGTGCTTTCGTGGTCGACTTTAATGTACTAGTAGCAGAAGTGTATGCGGGGAAATAGTGGAGTTTATCCAAGCCTGAATTGCATTTGATCGGCATTGGCAGCCAAGTATAATGATAATATTGGAGAAGAGAGACTTTTAGGCGAGTGTCAGTCTGTTTAGTATGTTGGCTGTTTAGGAAGCTACGTCGATATTGTGGATGTGTACACAAGTAGAGATACATGAGCACAAGGGAAGAGTAACTAGGACATGATATCATAGGCTAGCAACATTTTATTCGGATGCAGATGGAGAAAGATACATAGGTGCATGTAGAAGATGTGCAGACGCGTATATAACTATAGATTCTCTGTATAAGTGTAGATAGAATGTACCTACCTACTTAAAAAGAAAAGTGTTTGATTTGGTTTTTGGTTGCTTGTTCAATCTAGAGTTGTACAAGTATATGACGATGTGACAGGAGGAAAGGTGGAATTCGTACAGAAGTTGTATTTACCTAGGTTGTGTACTAATTTCTGTGTAGCAGAAGGGACGAAGAGCATACTTATCTGTGTGTGCCAGGGAAGGATGGCTGGGGTCCTTTGATGATGATGATGAAGGTATCAACAAAGAATTGGTCCGTAGGCAGAGGCAGAGAGAATCCGGATCCAGAGGGGGCAAGCGCTCACGGGATGCGGATCTCCAACCTTTGGGTCGGACTCAAGTTGATACGCCTCCCTCTTGTTCATTTCGGAGTGAAAAACCAATCGGGACGTGAAGAGATCACCACTTCTCCATTGGCATCATTGTCTATCCGCAGTTGGGAAACTCTCTGCGGGGGAAATATGGAATCCTCAAACCTGATTCTTGACTTAACTCCGACCATAGCAGAGACTCGACTTGATCGACTTGACATAACCCCAGCAAAAACAGTTTCTATATCCTAACCTGTTGTATATCTACTTATCCCCAACACACTCACAATGCTTTCTTGCACAATCTTACATGGGAATATACCAGAATGCCCGCAGTGAGCCTTATTGTTGGCTGGCAAGGAAGTCAAATCTATCCTTCAATCGCTTTCACCACAAACTTGCTCCAATATCTTGGAGTGCAAGGGAAGAAAAAGGTTCTGTAGTGCAGGGTACAATATTCTGTTATACTTATACCAAGTTATCATTAGTGATGCAGAATATACGATAAGCCAGGTTAACCTTTAGTTAACCCGGTGTGCATGGACAGGGGATGAAAAGTCTATTCTCGCATGTAATTTTAAAATGTTGAAAGGTAAGTAACACATTGAGGATAGTTGCGATTACGTTACTCTATTTTCTAACTGCAGAAGCACATTGTTTTCTCCTTTGAAACACATCATAGTGTATTATTATGTACACAATGTACTAGAGATTGTTTTGTGTGGAAACAGGCTAAGCCGCGGCTTGGCTTTCGCTTTCCATGCAGAGATGAATTCATGAATGGCAGTTTAGTTACTCTTCTGACTAGGTAATAAAAGATTTCTATGTGCGTCTGTAGGTAACTCTGTACCTACTGACTAATAATGATGTGTCTGGCATTTATATATATCTTTTTTGACTTGTCTTGCATAACACTCCGTTAACAGAGCATCCTATAAATTAAATGCAGTTTATCATTCCTTTTTCGACCATGAGTGTATTATTATTCTTTTCATTGCATTGCACCCTACAAAGTTCCGGAACTAGAACATATTGAGCCCCGACCATTACCCTCTCATCATTCAACCAACCAAACAACTTGCACATTTGCCTGCAAACAATAGCTCAACATAAAATCAGTAGCAGCCGCAGTGATACTCATCAAAAATCCCGGCGTGATCTCTTGTCTCTCTCAGAGTCACTTATTTAGTCACTGGTTACCGTGTAATAATACTTGCGCAGACAACTACCTCACTGCCTGTCATCACAATCAGATCAACTCAACCGAAAGCCAATCCAAGAACAAAAAATAAATCCAGCATCACAATATATGAAAGAGTGTCATGCCAAGATCATCTCACCCGCACCGCGCGTCCCACTTACCGTTACATAAACCGACAACTTTTACAGCAATTCAAATACAGGCCAATAAGTACTCATTTTTCACATTACAAACTCACAGGAGCAGTTCACGATGCAGTGGACACCACAAATTGAACAAATTCTCTAATTTACTCGTTCCAGTACACCCCATATAATTGTAAACCCTATAGTAGTATATAATGCCCCAAATAATTGCAAAAGTCTAAACTGCAATTACTTTATTAAAAGATTGTGTATTATGTAATTAAAATTACCTAATCAAAAGTTAAAATAGATTAGCAAAATAGTGGCTGGATATGTACCCGCATAAATATTCCATTAACACAAATAAGTAAATGAGCAAAAAGAAATTAGCTTTAGAATAAAATATAATTAAAGACGAATCTCTACATATTGGAGGCATTCTACATTAACATACTAGATACTAAAATATTTGTAAAATGTTGCTTCTACGATCCCATGGCTAATTACTGTGTAAATTTGACTAATATTTTCAGCATACATTTCTTCCATTTTCTTCCATTGTCTAATGAAACATCATTCCCTGGAGTATGGAAGGAGTCCCCACAGTATAATCACTGTGTCCACAAAATGTGTCACCCGTGCAATAAAAATTGTGAAGTATTTTGTATTGTTCAGATGGTAGCCACTGTCCGATTGCCCACGATTAAATATACTGACTGTCCAGAATATACTATTAAACATATTTTTTGTACACCCATCAGTTACTATTTGTACAGTGCTCCCTAATGTGCTGACAGATACATTAATTGGGCCGTTTGCCCCGCTTTAGAAGAATGTTATATGGTTAAATGGGTAGTTATAGACATGATTGCTTGTATAAGTTGGACAGATTGATAATATTATGTGCCTGTCGTCCCCTCCTCGTTCATGTCCACAAAACAAGAATGCCATGTTTGACACCAACAGGGCCAAAAACAAGATCTTAACAATTGATTCACCTTTTCCGACAGAAAAGCGTAAGTATCTCTGTTTCAGTGGATCTGCTCAATGGGGCATTAGCAATGGGATTACCTTATCGTCCTCCATCTACACAATCAATCCTCCGCCACCATATTCACGTACAACTCACAGATCAAATCAGCTACCTACTAGCTATACTCATTGCTGTTTGTCAACGTCTATACTGTCCACTCCACAGCATGTTATGTCCAACTAATATTATATTTATCATCCAGTGCAGATATACCATTGGAACAATTCTTGACAACTTGTGTACCTATTACAATGTCAAGCCTTTCTTTCTTTGCTATCCTTTCTCAATATTCTTTGAATCTTTTCCTGTTCCTAAGTAGCTTATGATTAGTTAGTCACACATTCTTCGCCAGTGGCTATGTCACTATACTGCACATTTCAAACAACAAAAGCTGATAAACTCTCAATCCTTCCAATCTTATTAGTTCTACACTCAGTCTCAAAGTTGAAACTCATCGGCAAACAAAATAATCACTTTATTGTCATTTGCTTACCAACTTTTAGAAAAACAAGCAATAAATCCACAATAGGCTTTATCTTTTTGCCCTTCAATTTCAATAACAATCAAATAATATCAGTACATATGGACCTATTATAGTTACAACTGCGTCGTATTCAAGTGATTCCTATCTTTGTAATATGACACGACTAAAGAAGCAAAATTGATAAAACTATAGAATTACATCTTTATAGACAGAATTGCATTTAATCTTTCACCACTACAACTCTTATCGTTTGGGGATTGTTTTTGCCTGTGGTAAAGCAATCTATTATTTGCATATAGTAAATGTTTTATGTAATTATTTTAAGCTAACAAATTTATTCCAATTTTTGTATTGGAAAATGAAACAAATTTTTTGCCCTATATAGGAAAATAGTTGTGCTGACTCAAGAACTGAGGTAAGGCTGAGCAATGTTATAACATAATATTGTGCAATGTTTTTCTGTATTTAAATGCATAATACTTATAACATAAATCGAAAAACTGGAATAAAAAGACACTTTGAGTAGTTCTTGGTAAGTTGGTGTTGATGGCTGCTAAATATACACATCTGGCTAATTACTAACGTTGTCATGAGTAGGATTCAGTTGCGGTGGTAAGTTTGTGTTCACTTTCCTAAGGTATTGTAATAATAAAATTCAGAGCCGACTGAACTAAGCTCTTAACTCGCTTGAATGAATGAAAGAAACTCTTGTAGTTGGTCAACATAAAGCATAGAAACTCGGCGATGTAGTAACCCACTCCAAAAGACTGAACGAAAGCGAAATGTCGCCTGGCTGTTCATCGGGTCGAATGTCGGATCCTATTCTACTTAGTCAGATAGTATATTATAATAGATAACAAAATCTCTTCTGATATACGTTCGTAGACCAGAGTTTTAGGAAATGAATAACAAGGCAGGTAGATCTTGCTAGTTGGACCTGAACATGCATAATTGAGCGTACCATTGAATTGAGTCCCAACTCAAGACTCAAGTGTTTATTTGACTCAAGAGTTTCTATTTAGTAGTTCAAGACAAATGGCACTTGAGTTGTATATTATGTACAAACTGTACTTTATGTGTTAGTTACATGTCGAGTAATATCTACAAAAGCTATTGTTATGTTACATATCAAGAAGTGATATTTTAATGCACCTAAATACTTGCAGTTTCATGTGAACATTTTTACAATTCATTATGGCATCTTGGAATCTTATTACTTCTGCAATTATGTAACCATGTTATTATATTATAACCTAAAAGTAATAGCCCTCATACTGTATGAAATACAATGTCTTATACGTTTTTCCCCCACCCTACATACACACAGAAGATTTACTTATAACTGCAAATATATTATTATAAATTGATTGCAAAAAAATGTAATGCATATCATGCAAATAAATTCCGGTAAAATTGCATCATTACTTGGATTGCAATCTCAATTGTGCTAATTTAGTTAACAATCAGAAAAGTGAAATCAAAAATT
>JABASH010004545.1:0-13802 GCA_019776445.1 Tomocerus maximus | reverse complement strand
CACAAGGCCAAGTACAGAATGGGACGCTCGGCGATACTGAATCTCTGCAATTACAATTACATTTACTATTTTGTCCAATTATTCGTATTTTTGTATTTCCTAAATAATAGTAGATATGTGTCTAGTAATTCATATTTCCTGTAACGCAAATGTGCATAATATATCGCCGCAGCAGTGTTTTGTCCTGGATTGTACTACAATAAAGCGTAAAGCATGTGCATAGGTAGATGCATACAGTTTTCTTTGTAAATAAGATAATTGATCTTTTGCGAATGGCCAAATGTTTTCTTTATCTCATCACATCGGCAGTAATAAATAATCGCAATAACTGCGAGAACACTTAAAATTCTCAATACGAACGAACATGGAATGGGATTTCTTGTTTGGTGCCTTTAGTTAGTGCATGTGAGTGTGGCTCTGCTCCACCTGACTTGGCTTGGTTTGCTTTTGGTTTGCATGTCCTCAAAAGATTTATCTGAGTTCGTAAACTGAACTAAACTAAACTAAAGGCTTTCAAAGGGCCTGCCGCCTGTAAATATTCTATTTTCTTGTCTTGTCAGCTCGCTGTGCAAAGTTCGAGTGTGCAAGATTTGCGAATGGTGAATGCAAATCGAATGCGTTGCGATTTGCGATCCCCTGCAACTGTTTTATGTCTGTTGTTAGAGTATCACCTGAATCTGATATAGCAAAAAGCAAGTTAACCTGCAGACAGAGCGACTGCTCTTTCTTGTTGGATGTTTCACATGATAATCTGTTGTTTCTTGTGATGGTGAGTACGAGTAGCTATTTAGTATACAACCTATAGAGATTGCTTTTATAGTTTTATCTACAGCTTTGTTCTATAATTTTGCGGCACACCGCAAACCAGAGAAACAAATGGAACAAACAATCTATAGTGGAGGTAATAGTGAGTAACTAACGCAGAATAGTAGGCTGAGACCGATGTGGTGCCTACAAAGCTACGAAGGTAACCTATCGTCCAACGAATCTGTTTTTCTATCTCTGTAGGTGTTATGTCGGCATCCGAACCGACATGAAAGGGAAACAAGCTCTTGCAAAAATCCCTATGCTGTGCTACACACACACACTAACTACAATACACAATTCTATTGCATTGTCTTCTATTATCTCTAATGTGAAAAATAATATGCCAAAGTGAAGTATACTTGATAAAACAGAAAAACTGACTAATATTTATATGTATTATTATAACACAGAGTTAGTGCCTACCTATCGCTAAACTAATGTACATACACTATACCTATATAATGGGCAACAGATTCCATTTGTCTTGCAAATTATCTTTGTAGAGTAACTAGGCTAGAATATACATTTCGCCATCGCAATTCGAATCTGTAGCAGTTTTTCTATTTTCCTTTCATAAAGGAAGCCGATGGTGTGCTGAAATGAAAACATGTCTTGTCTACTTGTCTAAATCTCAGAGTAGACGATATTGATCGATAATAGATCAATTAAAGGTTGATTACCGGTGAGCAGGCGGAAAGTGTCAGAGCGATCATTGCCGCCGATAGGGAAAGAATCGCCCACAGCAATGCATATCTTCGTGCAAAGTCTCGCTCCGTTGGATGGAATAGAAATGAGAACATGTCCGATGATGACGAAGAGTCTGTCAACGAGACAGATGAAGGATCTGCAACTGAAGTCGGAGAACCACTTCCACCACCAACACTACTGGGACACTTGATCCAACAAGATCCTTTCGACCAGATCCTTCTTGAGCCAATACACTGGTTTCTGCCGCTTTGCAAGAAAATATCTTCGTTTCCTAAGGCCGTGGATTTCCCTACGTCATTTTTATTCACACCACCGTTTGATGCGTGCAGAATGTCTATTGGCGAAGATCCGATGTGTGGATTCGTATTCAGATTTGGCGTTTGAGGAAAATGGGGAGATTCGTGAGGGTCAAATGAAGGTTTTCGTAAAACAGTGGAAATGGACGAAGGGGGATCTCTTCCATTGGGGGATGGAAGGCTCATCGTTGATTTAAAATCTTTGTTCGGGTTGCTAAAAGGAAATGTGTGATGTGGCTGGCTTTGATCAGATCCTCTAGAGTGCGAGTTACTCGAACTTTGGTATGTGTTTTCATATGGACCTGGAATACACATGTGCTGATGATTATTTTCAGGGTAGAATTTAGAACATTCTAGGGATGGTGGCCATTCGAATCCAAATTCCGTCAGTACAGGCTCGCATTTTCGACGCACAGAGTTACAAAGAGAACGACAAGGACCTGACAAAGTACAGAAATAATGCTAAATGAGTACTATTTCGTGTTTTAAAAACAATCACAACAATCACATTGCATACGTGAAATAACAGAACTGCTACAGTATTTTGTTAATTAGTATAAAATGCTTACCGATGGGTTGTGGAACCTTGTCAGTACACATAGGAACATATGCGGAGCAAAGAAAAAGCTTCAAATGTGGAGAGCAACCATATCTGAAAAGGAAAAATTATTGCAATTGTCATCATTAGGGTTCAGATTCAATACATACGCACTTAATTTTACACAAAAGATTTCAAAACATCGGTTAGGTGTAAAAATTTCCTAAATCGATAAGCAAGGGTATAGCAATTCCCTCGAATATAAAAACTTTGGAGGTTCAATAAAAACTTTTGTCAAAACAGCGAAATGAAACTAGTAATGTTGCATAATACCATTGTGCATATTATCCAGCCCTTCGAAAAAGTTACTACATTTATTTAATTTTAATATTTAACTACACAGATGAACTATTTCAAAGTGTAGTACGTACTACTTATATACCAAAGACCCATGATGAAAGGTGAGTTATTTAGTCATTGCCTGAGCTAGAGCGTACAACTCAATTCTTCAGTCTTAGGAATTTTCCGAAGAACAGAAGAATGCACTTTAGTAATTGATTGTAAACTCTTGTCTCGTGTCATTAGCTATAAGTTTGTCTCTTATTCACCTGTCTATCGGATCCTGAAGTACTGTTAATGCCGTCCTTCTAGTACTGTCCCCAATACTAAGTCTAGTACATAAAATGATCATTGGCTCTGTTTTACTGATTCGTAGCTTTCTAATAGCCCACTAATATGTCACGGCTCAGTGAAACTCTAAAGTATTTCGGTAAATTCATAATAAAGGAATACACTGCACTGGATTGTGCAGTGGGATTGAAAATTGTGTTGTAAAGTGTAAAACATTTTAGAGCTGAATGTGAATATGCACGATAAGGTAAGTAGACTTGGTAAGTGCATTCAACTCATTAGAGGTAGAAAGATTTGACAGACAAGCCCGGCCAAGACAAGACAGTCGCATTATAGAATTAGAAAACCTTTTGGACAGAGTGAATGGAAGTGACTGAGAGTGAGTCTGTGTATGAGTTGCATTCGTGTTCATATATTGCAGAGTAGCCGGATAAACTCAAGTAAACGCAGTACAGTGAAGTGATTGTTTCTCGTAGGCAGATTCTCGACGACCGTGTAAAGTCCCTGTCAAAAATGTCAAGTTCATGTCAAACATCAGGGGGCTAATCACTCCACTAGAGAACACAACAGACACACACAGACAAGCCTTTTAATAATATTCTATTTCGTAGAGTGAATCCTTTGCCTTGCCCTCTGTGCTTTCTTGTCCTCAAATGTGCATACCTACACATATTTATAATATGCATACCCAATTCAATTCAGTCCAACTCAAGTCAAGTCAACTTAACACATAAATATGTAAATAAATACCAACGCCTACTTTGCATTTGAGTACACAACACTTTTACTCTGCACTTGTGATAATATAAACGATAACATACATGAGAATGCAAACCTTATGACTGGTTATTATAGAACTAGCAAGCATAATTTGATTGTACTCAAGATATTTCATTTTTACACATTAGACTATAACTCTATCTCAATTTAACGCTTAGAGTCACTTGAGTATACGTTCTTAGAGATGAAGATTGGCTTTATCATTTCATTTGCTACTTACTAAAGTAACTATAGATAGCTCTTGATTTTTCAATAATCCATCTTCACTCACTTATGTTATGCTGTTATGAAGTGTCGAGATAGAATCCAGAGATAAAAATCCAATATAAAATTGCTGCCTGCGTAGTCTAGCTTGTATCTATTTAGGAGAAAAACATTAAGCTTAATGTATTTTTCGGTGAACGCTGACTGAAGTGAAGATAACTAAATAAAAATGCCCTGGCTAGGGGAGAGGGGAACTGCTTCATGTGTATTTATGTGCTCACACTATGTCTATGGCTAAGCCAAGTATAGAAATGTCGAAAAATAAAAAATTATTCTACAGGCAAATCCAATCGTTAACTTTCCGCTGAGTGAGATTTATTCATCCGGTTTACTCACTCAAATCAGTCAGTCATTTTATGTTCTAGTATAGACGTCAGAATGGGAACAGAACAGACATGACATTCCTTGGCACTTTTAATTCTGTTCGCTTTTCGTTTGTCTTGCAAGGGATTGTCTTAGTTTCCTTCGTCTGCCCATACTTTTCATGTCCCTGGCTTTTTAAAGAAAAGAAAGCAAGGAACCTGACAATGAGCAGATAAGTCCCCTTTATAGTGTTAATGTCTGTGTTAACTTTACTTGAACATATACAAACAATCAAATAAGCTAAACTGTTCTGTTATTTAACTTGCCCGTTCATTTCTCCTCCATTGCTTGTACTTGCACTTACTACTACTAACTGCACTAAGAGACATGTCAAAAGGATTTACAGGATTTACATTATCTGGAAACTTCAATTCTGACCTGACACGGCTCACATTCTAATCTCCCTAAGCTAAATGGCTCTACGGCTGATTGTTAGCTTTGGAATTTCTTCTCTCCTCCATTCGTATATTACACATAACTTCCAAATTTAGATCTGTCCATGGGCAATGTGCTAATGTGTTCATTATCACCATTTCCTTTCCTCGTTATTTTTTCACTTTTCCTGATCTAATGAGTTTCTAAGGGACTATTATCACCCTTGTCTCCACAGACATGTTCGTGTTTGATTTATGGGGAAATTACAATTATCTGTATCTCCTGGAATTTCTTAAATGTCTGAATTCTTTTCACACATGGAAAACAAAATTTTTAAAGGCAGTAGCTATGCTGCGACTAATACTGCGATGCTATTTATATTTGTATTGACTAAAGGTACCTTTCGTAATCTCAAAATGAACTTTTTGATTCTCATTGTATATTCAAATTCTGTAGGTATACTATGCATACAGCAGAACTACATTCGAATAGTAGAATTATAATAACCCCAAAAAACTTACTGGATAAGAGGAGTGAATGTTTGCAGCAAGGCGTCGGCATCGGCTTGGCCATCATGGCCAACCAAATTGGGCATTGTTGTGTGATTGTAGCCGACTCCCATACAAAGACCTGTAATTCAAAGAAGAAAAGTTTGTTTTATTCGTCCGATTTTTTGTAATTCATTGTATTGAAGAATAATGTGACAAGACAAGCAATAACAAACACTAAGTACACACTATGACAAATATGAGACCAAAAAAGTTTGGGTTGGAGTGACATTTTGGAGAAAAACGTGAAGAATTCCGAATTCTCATGGTTTACATATTTGCGGTGGTTAATAAGCAGTAGATTTAATAGTAGCTACCTGTAGTTATGTGAATTATCGAATGTAAAGCGTGGTAGCGGCTGTATTATGACTAAACCATGCATGGTAAGACAGATATTATTACCTATAGCACTTATTATAATGGCATTACGCTAGTTTCCTTGCAACTCGCATCACATAATCGCCCACGACCATCATTATGCTGATGGTATAGGCAGGATTTTTATTTTTCGAATAAAATAACACAACAATGACATCCTCCTGCTGTCAAAGGAGCCGCTGGGTTGCGATTAGCAGAATGACTCTTGAATTGACAATAGCAGAGAATGCTATACTTCTAGGATTATATTTACGTAGGTGTTTCTGCTTCTCCCTACATGTTCCGAGTACCCTAGCCATCTACATAAAACCGGATACGCATAAAATGTAGGAAGAGTCAGGAAAATTATTTTTATTTTCCTCACAATTTACGTATAAATGGAAAGAATAGAAAGAGCATCTGTGCGTATCCATATTTAAATCGGTAGCAGTGAAATGGAATAAATTGCGGAGGAATGGGAGTGCGGACGTGAAAATGACAGAAGGAAGAGAAATAATCAGAGGACAGGAGAAGCAATAACAGGACGGCAGAGCATTAAAGACTTTTGTTGTTTCGTCGATTGGATGTGTATGGGATTTGCCCGTGTGTAATCTGCTATCTCTCTGTCTCTGCTGATATTTGTCTCCGTCGACTGAACGAACGCTAAGCAACTGCGATTTCCATTGACATTCCACGGAATTGCAATGAAATGAATTCAATTGAGTGTTTGGCTCTTCATTTCAGTTGTGTTGAAAGAAATCTCGAGTCGAGTGCATTTGCATTTACATTAGCTTAGCGTCCTACCACGTTCTTTCCATTATCTATTCAACTCTTCAAAGTATACACTCTCCTCTTCAATACTATCCTACTACCGTCTGGCAAAAAGTCACGAACGAAACCATTCATTTTTTACAGCTTGAAATTTATTACACTGTGAGCTAGCATCAGTAGTAAGTAGAGATACAAACTTTCCGCTTCCTTCCCATATTTCTATTTTTTAAACTGAATTTCATTGTACACATAGGTATTCACTCTATTTCCCCTATTCACAGACTGAACCGAGTTATAGGTGCTTGACTACAAGAACTACATAATATTAGTGCATATTTGTACACAAGCACTATTAAAATTGGGTTGTGTGTGCACACATGGTAATATGCAAATACCACATACCTCCATATAGAAGCACTTGTCATGTCAAGTCGAGAGTTTTCGCTCTAAGCTTTGTGATTAGCATCCCTTGGCGACTGACTACGATAAGTACGATGCGAGAACTCTTCACCCGCATTCCTCTACTGGTAATACTACTAGACTACTTACAGCAATGAAATTCAATTCAATTAGATGCAATGCAATGAAATAAATTCCAACCAAAGTGAAGCAATTTAAAGAGAAACCAACAGAAGAGAACAAACCAAGCCGAAGAAAGGCAATTACCAACAAGTGCTTTTACATCTACATTGCATTGCCTTACTTATTGCCTTATTTGCCTACCTGTGCATTGCACAATTATTTTACATTCGTTCACAGTTTGCACAACATTAAGCAAGGGACTCATACGTGAGCAGAGCACTCATTTCTAAAATCATATAAGAAAAGAGTAGTCCAACCAGATCACACCGTTAGGTACATTTGCTGTTTGCTCTATGACGGTCTATGGCAATAGGAATGAAACTCTTCTAGCACTCTTTAATTTACCATCCCTCCATATTGCCCTTATATATTACAATTCTTTGCGTGCAACTAAGTACGAGTTTTATCATAATAATACATAAATTCATTTATTTTCAAATTTCTATGCAAATATTTTCATGTTGATAGTAAATAAACTCGTAAGTAAGTACAAAGGTCCACTTAAAATACAAATGGAGTGATTTACAATACACAAATATGTTAATTATAAACAAACGCTCACCTACAACCTGTCTTTCGATACACTTCATGTTTACGTTGCACTATGCTTAACTATGTATGACAGATTACTATTCGAAAATTGCAGCGAATATAATGCCATTGTCAAAATCTTCAAATGTCAATTTGCACATGGACATGATCAATACCCAAATCAATACTATCATTAACCAACTTAAAATCTCAATACTCGCACAAAATAATTATAAGTACCTAGTAGGGTTACTTTTAGTAAGTCAAACATAGTTCTAAGGCGAATTATATTTTAGTTTGTCCAAAATTTAAATTAGATTACACTTCCTATGCAGATCTGTGGTCTCTGTGTTACAATGGCTAATCATTTTTGAAAAAATATGCTTATCTATCAATTCTTAAGAATATCCGCCGGGGGCGCGCAGTAAAAACTGCAAAAAGTTAGTTAATATTAACATTGGATAATAAGGCTGCTCATTTTTTCATCCAAGACAAGGCGACACGAGAAGCTAATTTTACAAAATCTCTGCCTTGCCTTTAAGGATATTGCATGCATCTCATCCATCCATCCGGCAAGTTGAAAGAGAAATAAGCTCAGGAATGGTGGAAACACAATGTTGAAGCCGACATTATTTTATGTACATTTTATATCGGTGGTTATAGTTAAAGAAAGGCAAATTCGTCCGTCGAGTTTAGTGCTGAGAAGTGAATTGTTAGCTGTAAGAATTTCGTGGTTGCTTGGAGTGGAGCCGAATTGCATTAAAGTTAGAGTTGGAGTTTATCTGTCTATCTGATTTCATGATTTGAATGTTTTGTGTGCACTCAAGGGAAAATTACGCCATGGCAGACGAAACGAGACAAGAGAGTGTCGGCCATGTAAACTCGGCACATAAAGCTGAGACTGAAAAGGAATAGATTCGTAGAGAAGCCAAGTTAAGCTACATCAACGAAAGAAAACCACAAAAGAAACAAAAATCATCACATCACATTAGATCAAGATGAGGGCTAAAAGAGGAGAGTCGTGCCTTATATGTAAACGTTCGCTAAGGCATCTATCAATCTACTTGAGATATTATAGGAACAATAAACCTGATAAAATGTTACATACATCGAGTGTGTATAGAGATCTCTATTTTTATAGCCTATACTATAGCCAACATCATTTAGTATGATACAGTGCAGCATAGCATTTAGCTAGGTTCGGATTAATGTTACCCAAATCCTAAAAACCTGAAGTTTTCCACAAAAGAAACATGAAAAGCTAAATGATCTCATCTGTTTGTCAGTCTCTATATGTACAATAGCTCTCTGTGTAGGAAATCTAATGCGATTCTCATGTCGTCGTTACTTTTTTCTACATAGGCACGCCGAAAAGAGCTTTAGCTATAAGTATGATGGCAATTCGAGTAAGTAAAGGCTTGTCAATTCAAGCCGCCCAATTATGGTCAATGCCATATCAAATGAAACCAAGTCTAAAGTTAATGGTTAATAGGCACGCCGAAAAGAGCTTTAGCTATAAGTATGATGGCAATTCGAGTAAGTAAAGGCTTGTCAATTCAAGCCGCCCAATTATGGTCAATGCCATATCAAATGAAACCAAGTTTAAAGTTAATGGTTAATGATGGAGGAAACAGAAAATAAAACAGACTAGCTTCTTATCCAAACATTTACAATTATTAACTCTGTGTGCTCAAAGAAATGCTGCATCAATATATCTCAGATGTATTTATACAGAAATATTGTAGCGTGATACGTAAAGAGGGCAACATGAACAAGCCAAGTATAATAGAACTCAATTGAGCTGTATATAGTATGTAGTGTGATGGCTTCATTTAAATAACGAAAATCATTTGTGGTTTGCTTTGGTTTGGCTTGGGCTGCTTTTCAGCTACTTGCTCATCATTTAAGTAGAGCTGAGATGAATCTTCAATTCACCCACGTCTATCTTTAAGAAAAGAACTTCTGGAATTTCCATCCGACACACTACGCTGCACTGCCTTTACAAAATCCAAATGCTGAAATATCTTTCATCAACTACCATTGTAAGTGCTCCCATTCTGAATCAATTTAAACATTTTTTAGTGACTGACAGATGCATTGAATAAAAGGGTGGAAGTGGAATTCTATTTCTCGAGTGAAATAAATCCTCTGTAAATGATTATCGTTGCCTTCTGTATAGTTTACAACTTATAACGAGCCTTCCACAGATATGTGGGTAGGGCACGTATCGTAATAATATAAAAATAACATCTAAAACTGAAGAGATAGTCACTACCTACCTACTTAAATATACTGTGCCCACGAGCTACGCTAAGTAATGCGCCTACACAACTATTGTTAACGACTGGGTTGTGTGAAAAAGTATATAAGTAAATAATGCCATATTTACAAGCTCTAAAATTCAATTATGTAATAAATTGCAATTGTGAACCGAGCTACCTACTTAAGGTGTCTTCCTAAGTAGCTCTATACACCACGGGTATATTAACACGGGTACAAGAGTATATTAACCTTTCCTATCTTTACAATTGAGTTTAAAGTAATTTAATTCTCATAATCTACATCAAGACAAGACAAAGCTAACGTAATTGCAGAACAGATACATAATATCCCATAAAGTACCATATAACTACAGAATTAAAAGCAGCTAACGTGAGCGAGGCAGCAGTAGACGCAATAGTAGCAAAGCAAGCTGTAAAAATCTTTATAGCTCCCATTTCTCGCCTACTACATACCGTAAAAGCAGAAAACTGTCAGTTAACGATGGCAATTCATTTCACAGTTTTCAGTCACCTATACATATTCAGCAAAGAAAAATAAGACTGTGCCTATAGACATACACTTCGATATTAAATCATTCCACCCTTTCATCGCCACACTTCGATATTTAGCACATTTGGACTTCTATGCAGTTTCATTAGATTGTGCAAACTATCATAAAAATTTCACTGGTAACTTTTGCTTTCCGAAAATACGCCTATTAAATACCAAATCTCGCAGCTTGAATAAGAAATCAATGAAACATTAATCATAGTGTTAAATGCAGGGAATTATTATTTGAATTAATTATTGGTTAAGGGCTACTATAAGCATTCCACCCATTTGTGATAAAAAATGTAAACTTGATTTACAGCAGAATTGTCCTAATCACAGTGGTGAAGTAAAAAAGCAAGTAAACATAATATTATGATAAGATACTTAACAATTTACACACCTACATGTAAATACAAATACCACAGAAGCTTTTCTATAGAAGTAGTAGCAAGTGAACAGTTATATGTATCCACAACAGAGTCGCTGTAAATACAATCATCCCTTGATAAGAAGAGATAATGGCAAGGTAGTAAATATACACACAGCAGAGCACTACAATGAGATATTAATATCGTACATGGCAAAAGAGGATTGAATCCTACGAGTGAAAAGGCAATCGCTCAATCTAAACTAAATATCAGAGCTGGTGGGCAGATGAGTATTCTGATGGATGAGTTTATGTGCAGACGGAACCAAAATCATTCCTCGCAATGTGAATGTGGCTTTAGATTGCTAATAAAACTCAAGTCAAGCGCTTAAGCATTGTTAGCAACAAGAGGAGATAAGATCGTCAACCTTACAGTAGTACATGGCATATAAAATAAACCATTGCTATATAAGCACTAATGTCTTGACAAGTCGAAGCCATACCTAGTTGGAATTATTTATTTATTCATGCTATCTGCATTTTCAAGTGTTCAATTGCGTCTTGCCTATTATTAGAGATGCCATTGCTACTACGTGTGTTGCGAAAGACGAATGAATAATAATCCTGCTATTTGACTCCGCAGACCATGAGCTGTTTGTCTGGTGCATGCAATTTGTTTGTGCATTGTTTTGCCAGCTATTGCATATTGTTATGATTTTGAAAACAAGAACTTTTACGAAAGGTTAAGTACTTGCTTTGTATTCTTCAAATCTTTAGGTACCATCTACGATTGCAACATCAGCATTAAGCTTGCACTTGTGTTTAGCAAATAGCTTCTGTGATAGTCACACAGAATTGTATCATGATAAGCTGTACATGGAAAATGTACTCTAATTGTCTGATAGTTATGAAATAATAAATCATCTGCAATTCTCCATAAAATGTTGCTTGTGATTGTGAATATTGTGATTGTATATTTGCATACAAGGCATATAAATATAAGTATGTAAAAGACCGACAATGTACACAAACAAGATGAGAAAAGGTTGTAGAACAGCAGAACAGACAAGAACAAACCGATGTTTTGTCAGCTGCTTTTATTTTCTTTCATCTCACTCTATCCCTTTGCAGTAAAATCGACGCTGACTGCTAATGCAACTGAGTGAGTAAAAATCAGTCAGTCTGTCATTTCCATCTGTAATGCTGTAATTCGTTGTGTAATGTATGGGATGTGAACTCTTAGCCATAATTCTAAGCTGCAAAGCAGACCTCATCCTTTCTCAGACTAACTAACTTTCCAGAAGGAAATATCTCGTGCTTATGAACTTAACTAAGCTAAGATTCAGTATAAGTATGATAGTCACAGAGTGCATTCCAACTCGCTTAGAGAGTGCAGAGAGGAGATGAAGTTCTCCGGTCTGGGTGATATGATGTGATGTAACTCAGCTGCCAAACGAAGCCATACCAAATGAAGTCAAGTCAGATCCGAATTAACTAACTTCCGCCTACTACTACATCTGTCAGTTATAATATCTGACAAACCGGAATGTACCAGTCGAACGTTTTCATTTCACCGAATAATCTCTACTAACTAAGTTAAAGCATCCATAGGAGGGAGAAAAACAAGGAAATAGACATCGAGACAGAACAAGCCACACGCCTCACCGCAACACATAAAACATCAACTAACACATTTTTCAGATCTGTATCACTCGCAGAATCCCTTTACTACTTTACTACAGTGATACACATCCTAAAGGAAGAAGAATTTCAAAGGATTTCAGACTATTTATCCATCTATAGTTATAGGCACTTCTATTTTACACATTCGCCTTAGCTGTGAAATACATAGTTGAATTTTTCAAAGCTAGACTCACATTGGGAATTTTTATGAAGTATGTGCGCAAATACTCAACGAAAACTTTATTCATGCAGCTAGTTTCTGTAGAATTTGAATGAGGTGTGTCACTTTGCATCTCATGTTGGAATATGAGTGACAGCAATTTCCTGGATCACAGACAAAGTTGGCAAAGGTTATCTATTACTGGCTAACTATTTATACACCTAAATTCCGGCTAAGCAGAGCTAAAACTTCACTAGAGAGGTTATTCACGTTCTAGAGTACCTAAGTGAACTTATACTCAGTGCGCACTAATCAAGGTGATTTGACAATGCTGAAATAAAAACGTCATTTATACAGATAGGTTCCAAGTACGAGCTGATTGAGCGTAGTTTAATGTTGAATTCCGTACGTGTTGGTAATTGATAATTTGGAAGAGTGATTTTAATAAACCATGGAGTAGTGACATGTAGGATCGCAAACAGTACATTAATTTGAAAGAAATGCTGGAGAAATTCGTTCCATTGATATTATATTTAGTAACATTGGTCACAACATGACATAAAATGCAAATGATGTGCAATTTGCGTTGGTAGAAATCCATGTTTTTCGTTTACATTTGCAGCAACAGTTGAATTGCTCACAAGTGATTAACTGCTCGAGCGCAAACTAACGACGCGTTTAAAGATAAAGATAAAACGCGGAGCAAAACAGAAAGAAATCCGATTTTTTCTCAATGAATGGGCGAGATATTTCGGATTTTAACAGCTGGAACGCATTAAAATCTTGGTAGTTGTTCGTGCTGAGTTATTTATTGAAGAGTACATGTTATTACTATCCTTCAGTGTGGGAAGAGATAAATGGAACATCGTTTTGCCAAAATGGCATGCAACCATAATTAATTCCAAGAAACTACAATTCTAATGTACACAAGTTAATAAATACTTAACATCTCAAATTCCATATGGTAAAAATAGATGCAATATTGTAAACCTTCCCACATCCTATTCAGATCATACTGCTCTGCAACAAAGTTTTGTCAATAATAAAGTAATTGTTCAAAACGCTATTTTGTTTATTCAGGACATACTAAAAGAGACTATAATTGGCTATTATAATTCGGTTAGTATTTTAGAATATTTTCTATAATCTGTGACTCATATCAATAAAATGCTATCTCCAATTGGACAAGATCAAGTTAGAGATAGAGATCCTTATATGGAGCTTATCA
>JABASH010004544.1:0-13803 GCA_019776445.1 Tomocerus maximus | reverse complement strand
AGTATACAAGGAATGAGAAACCACCGCACTGGAGAATACTATGTACACAGCAATATTCTTTTCTTATCTATTACTCTAAGTGGGCAGCAACAATCTCTTTGATGAGTACAAACAAGTGCAAATAGAAAAGACAGAAAACAATTTACCCACAGACCATGGTACATCCAAACTAACCAGAAGAAGAATATTATTACAAACAAAATTAACACAGCAAAACCCCCAATCTAACTTCACTTAAAATAGAAACTGCTGTTTATCAGTACCCTTAAAGTTGTCTTTATCCAAGAAAATATCAAACCTCTTTTTTCCATGTTATTCAATATCCTTTCATTTATTGGCATGAAACTAATCAAAGGTATACATAACAATACTTCAGATCATAAATGTATCTAATGTAAACTAAAGGATATTTCTATCTTTTTCTGTCTAAAAAGACAAGCGATTCAATTATTATTACCACATAGAACGTGAGAAGCTGCAAAATTAAAACTAACCATTTTAACAATGTGACACTGACAGGGTTGCCTCCAAAATATGTCAGGGCGGATTTAAATAAATGTATATTTATGATAAAAAGGCAGTTTTAAAATAGACACGTGTTCCTGGTTTCATGATTTGATCTGGTATGAAGATGTACTAAAGGTTTGATGACGATAAGCTGTCGACAAAATGGTGTCATTTGTGTTGACAAAAGGATGTAGATAATTTGGTGCAGACAATTTGGACATTTCCTGAATCTAGTACATACATGGCATATAATACCAAAAATGTTAGTTTTTTTCATAAACTTGTGACACATAGCTCGTTTGAGTGGAATTGGAGTAAAGTAACTCAAGTGACAATGAAACCCATTTCATCGGGTATCTAATGCTTTTACAGAAGGAAAAAATTACTTTGATTCAAAAAGCACTTTTGCAAATGAAATATATAACTCTTTACAATTTTGAAATACAATTATGAGCCAAGTATAGCGTTTAAGTCTTCTTATAAAGTAGATTAATGGTCGATACTTTTCTTGAAATATATTTGTATGGAGTACGAACTAAAAGTGTCGTAAGCAAAGTCTTTTGGGATTATTTTCTGTCTGACTTATATGTACCCATGTGATGTGAGTGCAGTACCGCTAGCTTCGTCAGTACATAGCTACACTTACACATATTCGTGAATACCTACTTTACCCGCATATCTTAGCTTGGCAAGTTTATAAGACAAAAGTCCAAAGAGTACAGTAAACATATTCAGACACTCACATATTTCTTACGTAAATATTAGCGGACTATATAGAAACAGGGCAAGTGAGTAAGACGAACAACTGCATTGCGAATTCGCCAATAGAATGGCTAAGACACGCGTGCATCTATTAAAGATTACATATAGTGTACATCGTGGTAACGTTTATCATGGGCTTTGGCTTTACTGATACTTATCCTTTTAGAAGCTACCAAGTAAAAAAGGACTGCTACAACATAGCAGCTACCAGGATGTTTGTAGATCATAACTGTGACATATTCTGGGTAGATTTGCGCCCTGAATTGACAATTTTACTTCTAAAAATATGATTTTAGTCACAGTTATATTAATCTCGTTACAACTACTAGCATTACCTTCGCTATTATCATTATCATAGGTCAGTAGTCAGTACATTGAATTATTTGCTAATAGATTCACTTACGGACATAAAAATTACATAAATTTTTTACGTTTCTGTTGCATATACGTAGTTTATCTTCAACTGTTAACGATTTACTGCAGAAAAATGTAAGAAATATTATATAATATTCTTCTAGTTGATACTACTTATCAAAGAAATTGGCCATAAAATTGAAACGAATTGTGCGCTAACCATTTATCTTTACTTAATAGATACTGGGTTGCAACCTACATTATGTGGTCACACCGGATCCCAAGAGTATATCTAGTGTCCACATACTATTATACCTACTGTGAAAGTAGTGCCAGCAGAAGTGGTCTATGAAATCTGAAATATTATTATTGGAATATTTATTTTGAATATTCATTGACATCATTAAGTACCATGCTTGCAGTGTCCATCATAGTAATCTGTGCTTTTATATGCTTTTGATGATCCAAATAATGCAGGGTACTACTAACACACTTTGCTAAGTATGGGCAAAATATATAGATACTGTAAATAAAAGCCAGCTCAAACATTGAAAATTATCTTTGGGATGGAACGCAATGAGAAACCCGTAAAAAGTATATAGTTCCTTTTAATACCATGGATCGATATCGATAAGTAATGTCATGCTTCCTGTACTTGAAAAGTCATGTTCGCAACATACTAGGACTTATACAATTTATGTGAAGATAAATTGAATTTTCCCCGTGCACTCACACTAAGTGAAGGAAAATAAATGGCGCAGATTCTCAGAGGTATAGAATGAAAACTGAACCATAGTATACCAAAATTAAGATTCATACAATAGAAATTAGATATATTGTGGGACTTACTACGATTTTGCAGTCTTCCAATATAAGTGCTAACCTGGGAAAACGTCTTTGCAAAAATTTCTTAACTTAGCCCAAACAGTTTTCATAGGTTCATAATATCATATGTGTTGGAAGTGAGACAAAAACATATACTTACACAGATAATTACTACAATACATATATTATTAAGTACCTACTTCTTTATGTATACTGTATTCTATAAATTAATTATCACTGACCAGTATATTAGAACCCTTTCATCGGGATATGTGAAATATGAAAATGTATTAGCAAACGATTTTGAGCTTGGGGGCGCGCTACCTCCCTCTGAGGGTATCTCCGCCCCCTGTGGTAGGAAGTGTATGATACGGTAGTGAAACCTTCCTTACATTTACTAGAACTTATCTGCCAAATTTCATCAAAATATTTTCAGTACTTTCTGAAATAATTTAACTTCAAAGTATATTTTTTGTCATATTGAGGCCCACTTTGAACGCAAATAACTCAAAAGCTGGTATAGGTTTTTAATACTTTTGAATTTTTAAAAAACAATGCGTATTGGTGTAGGTGCATCATCCTGTGAAGGAATCTCGGAGGGAACAAGCCGAATTTCTAAGATATAAGGGTCCAAAGTCAAGGTAGTATTGGGGATATTTTTTCAGGCGAAACCGGACTGCAGTAGCCCTAATTCATATGTACTTCGGCTATTGCAGTCAGTGCAGAACAAAACGTTTCTAAAAAATACCTGTATATTGGCCGTTAAATACGAATAATAATTTCACCATTTATTAAAGTTACGTCATTGTTGCACAGGTAAACAAAAGTTAACAGAGTTATGGGTTTTGATGATACAATGATAGCAAGTCTTTGATAATGACAATTTTCAAATAATTCAAAGTTGGATATATGAATCCATAAAGCATAAAAATTTTAGCAAGGAGCCTCTTCTTTGAACTGAACGGTTTAATGCAAAACTCTGTGACATAATGGGTACCTACGCCCACACAATTATAATCCATAACACATAATATGCCAAAACTAGCTGATTAGTTGTTGAAGCAGTCTATTATAACAATTTTATAAGCTGTTCATTACAGTAATAATACTCATCAACTCGGGTTGGTCGGTGGATGAACTACAGAGGGACGGGCTAAAAGGATCTCTTTAGCTTCTATGAATAAAATTGAGAAAATTAAAACAATGGTTATTGTGGGCCTGTTAAAGAGTTGGACTTGAGCCCAAGAGAGATAATCGTGTTAAGTATTCCGTACTTAATGTAACGATATACATTCAGATATGATAATATATAGTAGTTACTACTATATACATGCACAACAGGAAGGCTCTAAAGTACCGTTTGCACACGAGAATGTCCGCAGTTAAGTCAGTTTAGCTAAATAGACATTTTGTGGTGATAACGATATCTTCATTTGAACTGGAAATTAAAGCAAATACCAAAAAATATTGCAATATTGTTAGTATACGTCCTTACTAAAGGAAAAGGAGGACAAAGAAGTTTGCAGAAAGCACTTTAAATATAGCGAGATAGGGCTCTACACATACTTAACATAAAAACGATATCACAGATGGACTAATTTGCAGTAACAATGTCTACAATGTGGGATGAAGATTTGTGATAGAACAGTTTGTAATTGTAAGATATAGCAATGGCCCGTCTTTTGGCAGGACTTCTACTTTCGTTACGTGAGTTTCATTCTTAAACACTACTTTAGAGTCGCGAGACTATCTGGCTGGATTTTACTTAGGAAAGAACTTTTTCGTAATATTCAGTACGTGGTAAGACGTAGTAACTTCGATTATGGAAGAAAACATTGACATGAATGAAAAAGAAAATATTGGTGGACTCCTGTGCTTGAATTCAAAACAAAGTTGCTCTAGATAAGTCGATTTATAGTTGGATTGCTTTCACATGGAGAAATGCAATGAACAACTTGGCACAGTTCAGATATTATAATTTTTAACTTTCATTTCACACAGCAAAACATGGGAAAGCAAAAGTTAACGAAATTACTCCATCTTCGAATTGAACAGAGGTACCCAAATTAATTCCTCCACTCTTTTACTTTCCCTCCTGAGAATCTAATTGAAAGTCGAAAACTGCATTAGCTAACTTAACCGAATTTCTGAAACGTTGATCATGTTAGTAGTCGATGAATGTAGGAAAGGTGAACGTACACGTACATAAATCTCAACCTTTTAACTCCTATATACAACAAATGCGAAAGCAAATATCGTTTCATCTTATATACTAGCTTTATCCAGTCCAATGCTCTAATTACCATTCATAATTATTTTTACACACAAAATAGTATTTGCAGTCTTACAGAAATAAACACATTACCTACTAGAAAAACAGGGGCTCTTGGGCTACAGTTCTTCATCGGAATCTGCCAGGTTGAAAATAATTAACTGAATTTCCGAATAAGAAACTCCATTTCTGTATTTTCAATGTCATTTCATTTTGCAGATGAAGAAGCAACTATTTTTAAACAAACTTGTGTATTAACTACTCCCTTCAGTTCTACAAGGTTTAGAAGATAGGATGAATGTAATTCAATCCTAGCACTTTGGACCTCGTCCTTCTATCTACTTCATTTTCTAAGCTTCAAAAGGAATTGCAAGACATACCAACGGTAACATGACAAACGAAGTGGAGTAGTATGTAGATTTATACATAATATTCCTTTTGTCGGCCAAAAATACATGCAGACTACCATAAATTATTTTTAAGTCCCCCAGTGCCCTACTTTTGATTTCTTATTCCTACGTAATTTAGGTTAGAGTTACATGCGTACTAACTCTATTGTTCGTAAAGTGAAAAGGAAAGCTTTGCATCTAGGAATCTCAGAATGTGTGCACTTATTAAATATTGTGCAATAGCAAAGAGGTGACACTGGTGTTATTTAGTACTAAATTATTTTATTGATCAATCCAAAGAGGTATGCTCATATAAGCAGCACATGTTCATTTTCCAGAAATTCTAGAAGTTATGACTTCTTTTGTAGAAAGTATATAGTACAGAGATTGTGTAATACTTTATGAGGAAGACTCAGTCGACCGCATCATCACCACGAACCTTTGCAACCACCGAACCGCAAATCTCCATAAAGTGAAACTATAAAGAGAAATGCCTGGCTAGGCTAATTGTAAGCCACGGAGACACAGTACCTACACGACTAATAAAATTAGCATTAAGTTCTCACCAAATTGCATTAGGATGACACAAATGGCACGGTTATGTGCTTTCTCTTTCAGTTGAAAGCCCCTATCATTTTCTCTGTCCTTTTCTTCCCTTAATGTACATGGGATGTAATGAATAGTTAACGTATAAACTTCCCCCACACATATAGGAGTGCGTTATAAAGAAACAAAGTAACTAAGTGCACCAACTATTATGATCAACGGTTAGATTTAGGAAACTCTTGTGTATCTACTTACTGTCTCTGACTTGATTAGCCACATTAGTAAGTATAGAATTACATCCCCAAACTGTCAGACATGTATTTTCCTATAACCAACAATTTATATCTATTTACACTATCACTCTGACATACAATTTGATATTGTTATCAATTTTCTACTGATACTGTATCTGTTACACCATAATAAAGGTCTTCTTAGCTAATACTGTAATATAAGGCAGCCTTGTCATTTATAACATGAAGTATTATCTTACCCCTATGACTGAATGTCTCTTAGGATATCAGCTAATATTATGAACATCTATCTATGTCATGTAAAAGTTGCAAATGAAATGTACATTCAATTAGCACAATGTAAATATTGCTTTAAACAGGCAAGAGAAATAAGTTTGGTACGAGGAACCATAGGGTAATATGAAACTTGTATATATTTCGGAGTTTATACATGTTTAAGAGTGTAGCACTGTGAATAGCAAGTTTTGTTTTGATTAAATGATGCATGCGATCATTTCAGTGCATAGTGAAACAGTCTATTTCTGTACTACTACAAGGAAAAAGTATTACGAACACTAGCAGCATCAGATTACCAAAAATTAATTTATTAACATATACCTAAGTTGACTGTTTCAATATAGCAGAATTTCTGCAGAATTGCTTCTAGCAACACGTTTGAAAATTTCAGAAATTCATAACATTTAGAAGTTTATTGAGAATTGAGGACCAGGAAAAGGGATCTACGTCTGAAGAACTGAAAAATAATGATGAAGGGCATTTGAAGAACAGAATATAAAAAGGAGTTTCTGTGTAATCTAATTGTTTACTTTCGTCAACTTGTGTCTGTAATCATTGCGAAGCTCGTCTGTTGACGATATCCCGGTCAATGTATATTGGATTCCCTTGACAAGATTTGGGATGGGAAAGCTTTTTATACCTGCGACATACATAGTAAGTAAATGCTCCGAAGCCTTTTTCTGAGACCCAAGATTTTCACAAATTGTCAAGCAATAGGAGAATATATATTCGAAAGTTCAGTAGATAATAGAAGGTCTATATAGGATAATAAACTATCTAGCATGTAATAAGTAGGGAACGTGTAATACAGCAGGGCGTAAAGCCTCTATTACAAAAGAAAGTATCTGCACTCTATTACATGGAACATGTTATCAGTATTCTGTATTACATAAAGTACAGACGTCACAGATTGTGTTGCCAGTACAATACACACGTACTGTTGTGGTTGGCTTGGCTTGGCTTGCTGTCTCGACTTTTGCGGAGCTTTTTCCTTGGCTCACTCATGCTCATAAAAGTAAATGAGATTTTGCAAGATATTTCATTGCAAATAGGATCTTAGCTTAAGATTAGCATTACAGTAAAAGGAAACTTAAGAATATAATGCAAAAGCAAGGATGAAAATGTCATGCACGCACAGATATACCCATCAAACTATCTGCTATGTATTCTCAAAGAAAAAGGTTTTATGGATAAACCAATTGCATTAGAGACCAGTGCGGAGAGCTTGTCTTTTATGCAATACTTTGCAGGATTTTTAGCAATGTCTATCCCACTATTGTCACTATTTGTATCTATGTCAATATAATATTCCTCCAATCGACAGAGCAGGAACTGCTTTAACTACACAAGTAAAATCTAACATTTATAATTTAATCAAGTATTATAGTATATTGCAATTTTTTTAGCAAATAATAATTGTGTATACATAGTCGTCTTAAATATTGACTTTACATGTTGCCAGATGTAATAATCTATTGTTCTACTACAAGATACAACTTGCATGCTCACTTTGTACAACTGAATTTTTTTTGTACCAAATCTAAAATTTTGAGATAAAGGACAGAGATCATCTTGAATGTATCACAAATGTATTAACCCTTTTCCTTAAGCTCGTTTATACATAATTTACGCTCTGGAAATCCTTGTCTAGCACTTCAAGTGCCAATAGTTGCAACTGCATATAGTATCTACATGAAAGGACAAAGAATACTTTGTTCAATTCAGGGGAGATGCCGATCAATTGGTATGATCTCTATAAAAACTTATGTAACTTTCATATTTTCAGGATTAACTTTTTCATACTTGAGATGCTTAGAATATTATCTACCTTAACTACCCTTGTTAGCTCCGGTGAGTCGAGAAGTGTCAGATTATTTAAGATTGAGAAAACATTTGGGACAGTCTGCTATATAATGTCGGGATTTATCATTGTCCCGAATTGTACTTAATATTTAATGGTATTAACCTGAGATTATGTGTACCTATTTAAATAAAATATTTACCGATTGTAGAGACGATGGTCCAGGTGAAATAAAAACTGCCGATGAAATCCCATCTCCTCCGCTGAAAAATGACGCCGGCCTTTGTAGCATTTCCGTAAGCATAAAGGAGCTCATGGACGGTGTCTAGTGTAATAGAAGGCCGAAGCAAATGCTCAGAACTATCATTTTCAAGACTGTAGTCGATATTAGTATATCTCGGAGGTATATTTCCCGAAAGGGAAGAGAGATTAGAAACAAATTCATCATAAATGGTGACAAAATTGTTTCGAATTTGAGTTTCTGTTTCGTCTTCAAAATAGGAGAAGAAAAATGCTCCGAAAACCAAATAGAGAATGAGGAAGCCAGCCAAGAGGACAAATCGGATATTTTCTTCCTTAAATTTACTCAAGCACAATCCAGTTTTAGGTCGGCGAGTGAGATCCCCATTATTTGAAAGACCAGCAGCACAGCCACTGCCAATGTTACCAGTAGGCGACATCACTATCAAAACGTTCACATGGAATAAACGTGTATTTATACTGTTTACAAGATTTAATATTTATTGAGGTTCTTCGACAATTCTATGGGCTGAAATTGAAGTGTGCAATGAAATCTGATTATTCCACTACGGTCGTACCCGGTGCAGGAAGGACAGAGATATTTGAAGTATGAAGTGTTGAAAACAGATGCAACTTTTTTGTTTTCTGGCAGAGAGTCCTGGATTACTTTGGTGATTGTGTTCAAACTTGGCGATGGCTCAATGAATTCCAATTTCAGATTCTTGGAGAAACAATAAATAGAAATACAACTAGAATTTATTTCCGAGTTGTATCGCAGGTAGGTACTTGTAGTATCTGCAGAAATGTCAATGTGTTTTGTTTCTGTTTTGTTGGATTATTTCTCTACACACAGTATTATTGCACTTCTGTGGAAGGAACTGGAGCGGTTCAATTGGTAGCCTTAGCCTTTATACCTTAGTCTGCATTTTAATTTGTTTCTTTTACTTACAAGGTTTTACCAAATTGAACTTTCCAGGAAAAAATAGATTATTTTCTTCTTGATCAGTTTTTAATGCTTTTCTTGGCCAATGAGTTACTTTTTATAGTTTTTTAACACCTTAGGAAAGTCGTAACTATTAGCAAATTTTTATTTTCGCTTTTAAACCCGTATTCAGTAACTACCCGACACCCGATGTCGATAAGCTTATCCTCCTTTACTATTATCTGATAGAGTTATTCAGAAGAACTAGGTACATCCATGAAGATACATTCGAAAAGTATATATTTCCGTTGCCAACAATGAAAAGGTTAGTCTTGAATAAGCGTACTACATTCTAGTATAATGTAACCACTCGCTTGTTTGTTATAGTCAATTCCAGGTCTGATATTATTTCAGAGAACTGCTGATTTTGGTTGAATTTCTTTGTCCCGATTAAATAATCCGGGTTGTAAATGTTCTCGTATGTAGTAAAGTAAGACTACTACAGAGAGCAAGTAATTCTTTGTAATTTTCACGCGAAGCCCTGGCCTTGTGTTACCAGGAATCCTGATGTGCCTCATTTCATTTGCAATAAAACCCTGGACGATTTCATGAACAAAGTCTGCTTCAACCTATAATTGGAAATGATGAAATGAAGGGACCAAGAGATGTTTACTTGCATATGTGGCATTGGTACCGAAAGAATGATGATGAGGCAATGTAACTAACAAGGCGACGACTCGAGTCTGTTTAGGTTCAGTTTTTTTTCAGATGTTATTTCTCCCATAGTACTCCGGTGGAATTGAAAAGAGAGTTGTTATTTAGAAATGGAAAAATAGCCTTGTCACGTACATAGCGGGAGGTTGCTTTTTTTGTTATCTTGATTAAGTCTATTAAGCACTAAACTCGGGTCGAAGACAATATGTAGTACTAAACTAGTAAATTACAGATATTAGTAGAAGCAACTGATCTGATTGTTAATAAAATGGGTTTTTCAGAGCAGATAAATATGTTGGCAGGCTTAGCACAGTTTATCTTCAGTTCACTTGGGATGATTTGGATTCTGTTCTGACGTCGTATTTTGCGTCAAGGGATGATTGTATTTCGACTGTCATAGTCCTCACAGATAAAAATGCAATTACTCATCTGGTAAAGAAAAGGTCAAGACACTCTGACGAAATGTATTTTAGTCAATTGACAAAAGAAGTTCACTTGAATTTTACTTTATTTATAGGCTGAGTGTAGGTACCCTATCTCTGAAGGACCCAGCGGTATAATATAATAATGTTCCATCACATTACGGTGAAATCGACGGAGCCTAAAAAATTGCATTACATGTACCAGTGTTGCATATACATTATTTATAAGCTTATTTATAGTGTTTCGTTTTTAGACTTGACTGATGATTCGATTCGTCTCGACTCGACTGCATAAGAAACTTGAGAAAGATCAACAAAACTTGGAGATCAGATCAGATCTGATCTGCTACTGTGCATAAACATCACATCAACCTTCTTACTCAATGCCAGTCAACTGTGTATCTACTATATCTCTGCCAGACAGATGATCGACAAAATACATTAAAACTTTATGCAATACATGTACCTATAGTATAATAGTAGTCACCACTTTTTACTCGCAGATTATCGTCTATTTATTTATACATGTATATGGTAACTTCCAAAACTAGAAGATTTAGCAAGGCAAATCGCTTTCTCCGCTTCCTCCACTTCGAGTACTTTCGCTTTTACATGATGTCACTTTGAATATATGTTTCCAGTTTATCTCCTTGGCTCTTGTCGGTTGACTTTTATGTCATAACTGTCAACTCAACTGAATTCCGGATCAAGTTTAAAGACAAATGTTCCGAAACGACTTCACCACAAAAAAACTCCGCCAAATCCACTAAAACAAGTTAAACAACCCAAGGTTGCATATAATATTATTCTGATGTCGATGTCGAATTTGTGTATTCTGGCTTTGCCTTTGCTACTCATGCACTTTTCTTTTATGTATTTATATACACCTTGCTATTGACTATTAGTTTCCAAACTCTTGCTATTTCACTAAGTAAGCTACATTTTCCATTCAACTGTTTGACTTAAGATGGATTTCTCCGAGTCAGGACAACAGCAATAAATCTTTATTTCACCCGCTGACTTACAAAGAGTGCCTTTAACTTTAGCATATTCACGGTTCCATTACGTAAGTTAAATTGGCTTGAGTTCTCTTGTCACTTTCTATCCGTGGCTTTACTCTGACTTCATATAAATTCAAATCACAATCTCTAATACTACTAAAAGGCTTATGTGAGCCTCGTCTGTGAATTATTGTTGTTGTCTTCTTTTACATGTATCAGATTTGTTACAATATCCAAATTCTTAAACAACCACAATCTTTTCTCCAACAACAAAACTGAGCTGCAATCCGCAATCTTTTACTACTCTGCAAAGTGTTCTACAAAATGCCTCGCGAAATGTAGGGCATAACTGTAAAACTGCATTACATAAAGCTCTTTGTAATAACTGCGTCTTATACCAAACTCCAAAGTTAAAACTTGCATTTTTCACTCTCAAAAAACCCCACTGAAACAAAAGCGGCTGGGATTTTGGGAACCAAAGAGAAAATATTCTCCACTTTCACTATATTTTAGTTTCATTTTCCATGTCAATTATTAGACGATTAATAGAATATTTTTGCACATTTAATCATCATTAGCTTTTACATAGAAGGTTTAATTGCTAAAGTGCTGAAACAGTTAAGTTGTAGTATGAAATAAGCAATTAGTATTTGCCTATTGTTCTTTGGATGAACTGTTCAGCTGATTTTAATTGGTCCTAGAGGAAATGTTATAATAAATCTGTCTAGAAATAGCACATACTGTTTGAAATAGTTGGATTGTGACGTAAATGATAGAGAAGATTGAATCAATGTCTGTAATAACACTTTGCTAAGAACTCTTTCGATTACTGTAGAAAGGCAACATGGATTAAGCCGTTATATTTGAGAAGAAGCACCTTAACTCGTTTTTGAATCCTTCGTTTGTGAGCCGTATGTTGAATAATTAAATTCCATTTACCAAGTCTCGCAGAGTAGTATCGGAGTGTAGAGTGGATTTCACCGGTCTGACACCACAACGGAGAACAAAGAATCCGGATGTGAACTCAAGCTCTCCATCAGCTACGTTTTGAATCTAAATGTCTTTTTCTCTTGCACAAGTCAAGTCAAGATCGAGTCGGAAAGAAATCTCACTAGCCCAAAGCAATGCTGTAAATAGGGCGATGTTCCTCTTGGGAATTAATGCACTAAAAATTGTGTCGCGCGATACGGCCTTAATTAATTGCAGATATGCTCCGTATGAACATGTAGCCAATTATGAGATAAGGGAAACGTATGTGAAGGGTTGAGGTACATTTTTGTGTAAAGCTAAAATTTATTCTCGTAATCCTTGTGTAATGCCCGTGATAATAGTTTATGTAAAGTTTGCTCCGAATGTTTGAAACGGTATATCTAAGAAGGTATTATTAATGCTCGTTCGTATTGACAGAATATAATGTAATATGGGAAGCGATTGCGTATGGTGATATTATGCTAACAACTAAGTCTAGTAATGTATTTCCACTGCTTTCTCCTGAAGATCTGCATCAAGATGCTTGCTGCTCGTTGTACCGAGTGCCACTGACTTGACTTGCGAAGTTTTCATGTTCATGGCATGGAATTCAAGGGACGTAGCACAGTAGAGGAAAACGTAAACGTAGTAAGCTCGACCTTATTACATAAGTACATGTAAGTATTAGGCATACGATACAGATATGTATGTGATAGATCGGAGCACTCTGTAGGGATGTATGATGTTATTTAGTGGCTGGGTGTACCTAATACTCGTATGAGTCTATGTATGTAATATGTAAGTAATGTAAGTGTACTCAAGTGAGTAGTGCACTATTCGCAAGCAGTTGACTTGATTCGGTTTAGTTTGGTTCGGTGACTTGGCTTAGCTTTGCTTCATCATCTGATCGTCTCTTATATAATATTAGAGTCAGTTGGTTGTTAGTTCAGTTCACTTGAGTATGAGTGGTGGAAGTGTATGTATGTACTATTACTATTAGTCCTGACGCTTTCCTCGGCACTTGCACTCACTCGACCCGAACCAGACTCATCGTCAGACACAACTAAAACGTTGTTAGCAAAAGGAAAGTAGCGAGGGGCATGCATTACTTGCTCGAACTATATGCCATGGATTGGCCTGGTTTGGCTCCCTTCGTCTGCTAAACTACATTATTGTTCTACAACTACAGACACTACTCGAGGATGATTCACATATCTCTAATCGTCAAGGACCTTAATGAATTTTATATGACTTTGATGATGTACCATCTACAACTTCCAAAAGAGCTACATGATACGGCTCTGCAATGTATTCCTAACGACCTTTCCTCTGCCTCCAAACACCCACCATTACATTACAGAGACCATTGTTATACTCGCAGTTATCTACTTTTCTCTCTTTCCAACTTATCCCACCCATCTATGTCTATTAGGTAACTACCCTGTCCTGGAATGAAAACCCAAAACCGCCTGCCGCCGGAGAAATTTCCGAAACCAAACCTCCAGCCTCGCCTCTTATGTTATTTTACTCTTTTAAACTTGTCAGTTTA